>CBMN010039146.1:0-10387 GCA_000582825.1 Hordeum pubiflorum
GGGGGGGGGTTGTTAATTCTCATCTAGATGATCTTTAGCTATGTCACACCTAAGTTATTCACCACACGTTCAAACATGTATGCTTCAAGTATAAATTGTTTTGTTCACATGCATGTGCCTTGTGTTGCGCTGGTGTGTGCGTTGTCGGGCCAGGTTTTCTAGTCGGTCTGGTGACCGTGTTTCTCGTTGTCTCCCATGTTTGCGTTGGTTTTAGTATATGGACCTCTGTTTTCATAGGTTCCGACTTATTGGGATGAGATATAGGAATGTCGTCTCATCTAAGTTTTCAAACATAAGATCTTTTGTTCTTGAAATTTTCGTGCATAGTTTTTGATCGGGATGCATCAGTTTTTACTTTATGCGGGTTGTAGCTTTTGATTTTGTATAGAGTAACATGACTCGCTTCTCTCTCTCTTTCTCTCGTTGAGATGCAAACTCAGTTTTTCCGTTTCATAGTTTTTATTTCCGTTTCCTTTTATAGTTTTGAGTTTACCCTTAACTCCCATGTAGCCCATAATTTGTTTTATTTCTAGTTGCAACCCACCCTTGACTCGCAACAGGGATGTGGTTTGTTTTTCATCACCGTTACAAGTCCACTCTCGACTCGCAACTGAGATTGTAGTTTGTAGGTGTCTTAGTTGAAAGTCCATCCTCGACTCGCAACTCGTATTGTAATTTTGTGTAGTTGTCCAATTGCAAGTCCACCCTTCACTTGCAACTCGTATCATAGTTTTGTGTAGTTATCCATATTGCAATTACCCGCAACTAGGCCCTTAGTTTGTTTATACTGGTTGCAAGCCAACCCTTGACTCACAATTCGGTTTGTGTTTTGTTTTTCATCCCAGTTGCATGTCCACTCTTGACTAACAACTTAGCCTGTAGTTTATTTCATCCAAGTTCCAAGTTGACCCTTGCATCGCAATTGTAATCGTATTTTCGTAGTTGCCCTAGTTACAAGTCCACAGTCGACTTGCAACCGGGAACAGAGTTGTTTGAGTTGCAAGCTCACCTCGAGTCACAACTGGATTTTGTGTTTTGTTTATCATCCCGATTGCAGGTCCACCCTTGGCTCACAACTCGTATTGTAGTTTTGTGTAGTTATCCTCTACTCGCAACTAGGCCCGTAGTTTGTTTCATACCAGTTGCAAGACAACCCTTGACTGGCAACTCGGTTTATGTTTTTTTCATCCCAGTTGCAGGTCCACCCTTGACTCACAACTCGGCCCATAGTTTGTTTTATCCAAGCTGCAAGTCGACACTTAACTCAGAACTCTGCTCGTAGTTTCATGGTTGCCCTAGTTGCAAGTCCACAATCGACTTGCAATGGGGCACATAGTTGTCCGAGTTGAAAGCCCACCCTTGGCTCACAACTGGATTTTGTGATATGTTTATCATTCCGGTTGCAAGTCCACCCTTGGCTCACAACTCATATCGTAGATTTGTGTAGTTATCCCAGTTGCAATTACACCCTTGACTCCAACTAGGCCCGTAGTTATTTTCATACCAGTTGCAAGCCAGCCCTTGACTCGCAACTCAGTTTGTGCTTTGGTTTTCATCCTACTTGCAGGTCCACCCTTCACTCGCAAGTCGACCCGTAGTTTGTTTTATCCAATCTGCAAGTTGACACTTGACTCACTACTGTTCTCGTAGTTTCTTAGTTTCCCTAGCTGCACGTCCACAATCGACTTGAAGCGGAACACGTAGTTGTCCGAGTTTCAAGCCCACCCTCGACTCGCAAAAAGATTTTGTGTTATGTGTATCATCCTAGTTGCAAGTCCTCCCTTGGATCGCAACTCATATCGTAGTTTTGTGTAGTTATCCCGGTTGCAATTACACCCTCGACTCGCAACTAGGTTCGTGGTTTGTTTCATACCAGATGCAAGCTAACCCTTGACTCACAAATCAGTATGTGATTTATTTTTCATCGCAATTGCAGGTCCACTCTTGACTCACAACTCGGCCCATTGTTTGTTTCATCCAAGTTGCAAGTCGACCCGTCCCTGGCAAATGTTCTCATAGTTTTGTAGTTGCCCTAGTTGAAGTCCACAATCAAATTGCAACTGGGCACATATTTGTCCGAGTGGCAAGCCTACCCTCGACTCGCAAGTGGATTTTGTGTTTGTTTATAATCCCGGTTGCAAGTCCATCTTTGAATCGCAACTGGATTTTGTGTTTTGTTCATCATCACGGTTGCAAGTCCACCCATGTCTCGCAACCCGTATCGTAGGTTTGTGTAGTCATCCTAGTTGCAATTACACCGTCGACTTGCAACTAGGCCCACAGTTTGGTTCATACTAGTTGCAAGCCAACCCTTCACTTGTAACTTGGTTTATGTTTTGCTTTTCATCCCAGATGCAGGTCCACCCTTGACTCACAACTGGGCTCGTAGTTTGTTTATCCAACCTGCAAGTCGGCACTTTCATCACAATTGTGCTCGTAGTTTCTTAGTTTCCCTAGTGGCAAGTCCACAACCGACTTGCAATAGGGCAATTAGTTATCCGATTTGCAAGTGCACCCTCGACTCGCAACTCAAATTTCTGCTTTGTTTATCATCCCGGTTGCAAGTCCACCTTTGGCTCGCAACTCGTAGCATAGTTTTGTATAGTTATCCCAGTTGCAATTAAACCCTCAACACGCAACTAGGCTCGTAGTTTGTTTCATACGAGTTGCACGCCAACCCTTGATTCGCAACTCAGTTTGTGTTTTGTTTTTCATCCAAGTTGCAAGTCAACCCTTGTCTCGCAAATGTGGTCGTAGTTTCTTAGTTTCCCTAGTTGCAAGTCCACAATCAACTTGCAACTGGGCACATAGTTGTCCGAGTTGCAAGTCCACCCTCGACGCGTAACTAGATTTTGTGTTTGGTTTATCATCCCGATTGCAAGTCCATCCTTGACTCAGAACTGGATATCGTGTTCTATTTATCATCCCGGTAACAAGTCCACCCTTGTCTCACAACTCGTATTGTAGTTTTGTGTTGCTATTGCAGTTGCAATTACACCTCGACTCGCAACTAGGACCATAGTTTGTATACCAGTTGCAAGCCAACCCTTGAATCGTAACTTGGGTTATGTTTTGTCTTTCATCCCAGTTGCAGATCCTCCCTTGACTGACAACTGGGCCCGCAGTTTGTTTTATCCAAGCTGCAAGTTGATACTTGACTCGCAACTTTGCTCGTAGTTTCATAGTTGCCCTAGTTGCAAGTCGACAATTGACTTGCAACGGGGCACATAGTTGTCCGAGCTGCAATTCCACCCACAACTCGCAACTGGATTTTGTGTTTTGTTTATCATCTCGGTTGCTAGTCTGCCATTGGCTCACAAGTCGTATCGTAGTTTTGTGTCGTTATCCGAGTTGCAATTACACCCTGAGCTTGCAATTAGTCTCATAGTTTGTTTCATACCAGTTGCAAGCCAACCCTTGACTCACAACTTGCTTTGTTTTCATCCCAGTTGCAGGTCCACCCTTGACTCACAACCGGGCCGTAATTTGTTTCATCCAAGTTGCAAGCTCTCCCTCGATCAAACACAAATCATCGTTAACTTGTAACTGGGCCATGTAGTTGTTTTCATCCCAGTTCCAATCCTACCCTCGACTCACAACTGGACCCATTTTTTGTTGTTGTTATGACAGTTGCAAGTCCATCCTCGACTCACAAACTGGGCATGTAGTTTTTTTCGTCCGAGTAGCAAGCCACCCCTCGACACATTCTAAGAATTTTGGGCCCCAAATTTCGTTGTTGACTAATTGGGAACACGAATTCAAGTTTTCAGTGGTAATGAGAGGTGACACAAAGCATCAAAGCCCACTGGAATATTCAACACTTCTGTGTGTTTTTGTTGTCCATTTTTTCCACCCTGAAATACATGAGAGGTGAATCGTGTCACTATTGTAGAGAGAAAGGGGATGGCCAAGTAATCAGAGCACCAAGAGAAATTTTGCTACATGATTTTTGAAAAACAGTTTCATTTTGAACTATTGCACACGCAAACAAACAATTCTGACCATGGCTAACTGTCAAGCGGAGCGAAAAGCAACAACAGTCATGCGAGCTGCCAATGGGCCACAACTCGCTAAGGGAGGGTGTGAGCGCCAAACAAGTCTCCCAATGATTAGCGCTAAGCGCTAAGAGGGGGAGCTCTCGACAAACGAAAACTAAGAGACAAACAAACAAACAAAGGAGTTCACCCTGTGTTTTTAGAAATATTCACCTTGTTCTAAAAAATGTTCACCCTGTATTTTTTAAAAGATTAACAGTGTATTTTATAAAATGTTTTCTTTGTATCTAAAAAATGTTCATCATGCATTTTTTTTAAAGTTCATCGCGTATGGTAAAAATATGTCAACACTTCTTTTAAACGTGAACACTTCTAAAATTGCATGAACATTTATATATAAGCGTTAGAATTTTTCTTCATGCAATACATAACCATATTTTCAAATTTTACATTTTTGTAAATGGTTTACATAAATATAGTGAAGTAGATTTTTTTCAATATATATATGTATAAAAAACAGTTACATTTACACATTTTTTATTAGAAAAAACTAGGGAATTTATTGATTAATGATCAACAGACAAATAATTTTTTTTACATGTACATGTACGCGTCAGTGAGTGAGAGATGCATTATGTATGAAGCTTAGCTAGCTAGCAACGTGCGAACCAACCAGTGGTTGGATGGTTAGAGGGACTGCGGTATCCCCAGCCCACCAGGGTTCAGGTTCTGGTGCTCGCGTTTATTCCTGGATTTATTTTAGAATTTCCGGCGATGCGCATTCCCAGGAGACGTTCCCGTCGACGACGAGGTGCCTACGGTGACTTCGTAAATTTCAAGATGATATGCCGGCTCAATCTCTCGAAGGTGCTCATAGGGGTAGGGTGTGCAAGTGTGCTTTCATAGGGGTGATTGTATGCATGTGTATATGAGCGCTTACGTCTGTACCGTGTTAAAAAAAAAAGCTAGCTAGCAATGCTTAGTGAGCGAGTACACGTACGCTATCTGCACGCATGCATGCGCGGTCGAACTGTAGAGAACGAAGGCAGCTAGAATGTCTATGTGCGTGCCTGCGTGTGACACCCATAGGAAAGGCTGCACAATGCGTATGAATACAAGTGCATGTAGGAATACATGTGCGCGCGTACGAACATGTGCAGCCTAGATCTGGCCGTCAAAAACATTCTTTTGTCTCTGTGTGTTTTGCATTTGTTGTGTTTGTTCAAAATGTACAAAATGGTTTCTTTAAGAAAAATATATATAAAAGTAGCAGTAGCAAGGACAACTACAACACGTATAAGGCTCATGGAAGGACGGTGCCGGGGTTGTTTATGGTTTGGCTGGAGGATAGACAAAAAAAAAAGACAAACAAACAAAATCAAAGACAAAGAACGGGGTGGGATTTGTTATGGTTAAGTTGGCGTTGATGTAGGATGATGTAATATTAGATATGAAATATTATCTCACATCTAGAGACATAGTCAGACCCTTTCGTTTATTACACGATTACGTGGTCACAAGGAAGACCAGGCAGTTTCCTTCCTAAAAAGGTATCTCTGCCCGATCACGAACGCAGCCACGTCCGTTTGGTTGACGCATGAACAAATAGAGAGATACAATTGACAATTTACGAACGGCACAAGAATGAAATAGTCACGTACCTATATTATAGCTGCATACGCGTGGGGTTTTGACTAATCAGGAAGGACCTCACGGCGTTGTTAGAGAACAGAATGCATACGCACGAAACAGGACACGTAGATATATATTTTGCGCATGCGACTACTTAGGATGGAGCCCTGATCGGTCATGCTGGCCAATGCAGAGCTTCTAGTGAACGCCGTCAGAGTCAAGTACAGCGACGACGGAAAGTAGTAGTAGGACATGGTAGTGCCGAAGCTCAAAGTCGTTGTCCAGTGCAGCTTCCAGCCGTCGTGACAGGTGTGTCGGCGGTGCACATCACCGCTGATGACAAATACTACCCAGCACCCCGCACCCGTTCCGCGACTTGCTGCTCAATTGGTTCGGGTTCTTGCTCGTTGTCCCAGATGGCTGTGTCGTTAGCTGAATCTCAGGCCAACTCTAGATACTGCATGGCACGGTGTTGCGTGCGTCTGGCCCCACTTCTGGCTCAACCACCCCGTCAGTCGACATACTCTGAAACATGTAGCTTCCGCACATATGCATGTTCTGATGCCTCCCAAACCGAACAGTGCAATCGGCTAAAGAAAGACCACACCAGTCTCACAATCGTGGTTGTCAATCAAGCAACTCTCGATAGGTCAAACAACTGAAGTATATGTGTTGTTGGAACTACCATGTCGCTCGAGACTAGAGGATGGAGAGGATGGAGGGCTTGCATAAATAACATGCGCAAGTAGAAGGTGGGCAAATAAAGTAGGGTAGTTTTAAGCATTTAATTGTATTGAAGTGAGGAGGGACTAAAGGCAATGGAGGCAGGGATATGCACTGAGAATTTGACATAGGTGCACGAACTATTAACCTTGCTCTATGTTACTCCCCAGTGTCAGCAGGCTATAAGACTTGACATGATATCTAAGGCCTAGTCTAAGCACCTCTGCACTGGAAGAGACCTAAGTGAGCATCAAGAACACTAGCTTGGTTGAAATTAACTAGAGGTGTGTTGCTAGAATTAACAGCAATATCTAAAAATATGATTGAGTAAAATATTAAGTTGATAACTGTTTACTGGTGATTGCTAAGTAATAAGCATGCTCGGTTGCTCTTCTTAAATTTTTTGTTTATTGTTTAGTGGATGCTGCATTTTCAACAACTTAAATGCTTATTGACTACTAGTTCCTACATAATTATACTCAATAAAAAGTATTCTCTGCGACATGAAATCTTTATTGCCTTGATATTCCTTCACAATACGGATATTCCTAAAATTATATGGTGTGGCTATCCGACATGTGTGCAGTTGATAAATTAGGTCATATGGTTGCCTTTTGTTCTTTGTTCATGAAAATCCTAATTTGCCTATTTTTAAATTTTTTGTTTGATTTCACAAGAAAATAGGATTGATTAGGCATGGATCTTCTACACCTCTCATCTTATTTTCTTGTCCTGATAACTTTATCACAGAAATAACAGATTAATTGACTAAAGCAGTGAACTCCCCAAGATATTAACCCAACCAGTTCCTAGAAGAATTAAATATGGGGCATGGCTCATCTAAAAAAAAGGTGGGGCGTGGCACGGACTATACATTCTAATTGTAGTACGAGTCCCTGAAATTAATGAGGTGGATGCATGCCATCATGTACGCCATATATGATGTGTGGCATCTTTTTGGAAGTTTGGTTAGTTCGTTGATTGGTTGGGTAACATGGTTAGTTGAAGATTTCTGGACAAGATGTCAAGTGTTGTCATATTTCAATTCCTCAATAAGACAACTTGATTTCCTAGGAGACTTGGCAAGCATTCTCTCAATTAAAATGCTCCTAGGCACAAAGTTCAAAAAGTTTGTGTCATAGATAGGTTCCTTTTTTATTTTCATGAAATTTTGGTGAACGCTAATCATATTTAAATCACCCTTCTCCTTATTAGAAGAAGCACCCCTATTAGGTTTAGGGCCCTTATTCACACAAGCAAAGTTTTAGATTTTACTAGTAGGAACTTCATTATTAGATTTAATGGAGGGAAAAGTGGATCCCAAAACATTAATAACTTCCTCCAACTTATCAGTTCTAGAAGGACTTTGTTCTACTATATCGGTGATTGGTTCTTTATCTTTTAGCAATTTTAAAGCATTTGATACCGTAGAGCCTATGATCATGCATCTTTTTATCAACTTCTTCTAATTGTTTACTAGTACGCTTATTATTCTCAATAATATCCAATCACAACATGTTCCATGGTTAACTCAGTTTCATTAATTTTAATAGGTGATGATCCCACTAAATTCCCCATAGCATTAGAAGCACCCAAAGGGTGAGTGCTCAATAAATATCCTCCAGTAATAGTATCAAGCACAAATCTATATCAAGTGGTAACACCAACATAAAAATTCCAAACAAGAACAACAGTATATTGCTTATGTGTAGATCTATTTTGAGCATCGCAAATCCTATGTCAAGCATCCTTTAAACTTTATTCTCCCCTTTGTTTAAAATTTAGCACTTCAAATTCGGGCTTAGGGATGACAAGTGAAGAACTAGCCATGATAGAAACGCAAGCAAAGATAGTGAAAAAATGTATTTTTGGTATCTTTGGACTTTTGGAAAAAGAAGAAGACAAATAAAAATGTCAAAGGCAAAAAGCAAGAAAATAAAAAAACAAAAAGAAAGTGTTTGTGCAAACGCTCCTGATTTGTAAGATGAAGCTTCCCCTGCAATTTCATTAGAAATTCTTCTGCCACTCCCGCAGGAGTTGTTGGATTTCCTCGAAGTGAAAGGGTGATGTAGCACAGCAGCAGAAATTATTTTCCTTAGATAAGAGCCAAGATTTATCGAACCAGTAGGAGGCAACACATGTACAAATTGAGTAGCACCTGCACACAAACAAAATAATTGCTTGCACCCAACAAAGGCATGGGGGTCGTCACTCCCCTTGTTCTTGCTAGCCATAAAGTTAAAAGCAAATAATAATAAAGATAACAAAGGATAACGGTAACAAAGCTAATGATAATAAATTGGTAGCAATTGTAAGAACTTGTAAATATATGGAGAATGGACCCGGAGGCGATAAGTTCACTAGCGGCATCTCTCTCGAAAGCATAATAGCACATAGTTATGAAGATTATCCATGGCATAATCATTACATAGGCATTATGTCCGACACAAGTAGAACGTTAACCCAACTGCATCTACTAGCATTAATGCACCCCAAGATCGTTATCCAGCATGCATCTCAATGTATTAAGTTCATACAAACAGAGTAACACAATAAGCAAGATGACTTAATGTAGACAGGAAGAGATCAATCAATATGACCAAACCACGTCGTTTTATACCTATTAGGAATGATACATATGTGCCCTTATCCTTTGTGTTACTGCACAGGATCCCCGCAAGATTGACCCTACTACAAAGCACCTCTTTCCCTGAAGATAAATCAATCAAACTTGGCCAAAGCAGACAGATAGACCGGAGAGAAATAAAAGCTATAAATTACGCAATAAAGAAGGCTCAAGAACTCAAAATAGATCAATGAATAATCTGATCATAAACCCAAAACTCATCGGATCGCAACAAACTCATCGCAAAAGATTACATCGTATTGATCTTAGAGAAGATCATTGTACTAAAGATCCAAAGAGAGAGGGAAAGTCAGCTAGCTACTTCTATGGACCCGTAGGTCCTAAAGGAACTACTCACAAATCATCATCATAGAGGTAGCAAGGTTGATGAAGATGGCCTCACCAACAATTTCGCCCTCTGGTAGAGTACTGGCAAAGGGTTCCAAATGGCATCGCAGCGGAACAGAGGCTTGCGGTGGCGATAAAATAGTTTTGGGTCTCGCTCCAAGGGTTTCAGAATATATGTGAATTTATAGGCCAGAGATTAGGTAAAGGGAGCCACGAGGTGGCAAGTCAGGGAGCGAGCCTATCCCCTGGGTGTGCCGACCTGCCTTTTGTGCCCCTCGTGGGTCTTCTCGTCCTCCCCCGAATCTTCTAGGGTCTCTTATGTTCTAGAAAAAAACACTGTAAAGTTACATCGTGTTTGAACTTCGGAAGGTGTGGTTTTTTTGTGAAACAAAAAATATGCAAAAAAACAAGAACTCGCATTGGGCACTAAATTAATAGGTTAGTAAGCATACAAAAGTGAATATAATAGCATTTAACAATCAAAAGTTACATATACATTCAAGACATATCAGAGCGCACTTTAGCATTAAATTGTTTAATTTCTAGTGCATATAATTACGAACAAAGTCTAAGTGAACATGTGTTTAGTGTTGTCGATCAAATGGCTCGCAACGCTATGTTAAGCTTATAGGCCCAAGGTTAGAGAAAGAGAACTTAGCTGCAACTGGAAGCAATTACGCAGACTTCGTCCGTACCCTGAGGATCATCCTCAGGAGTGCTAAGAAAGAGTATGTGCTAGACACACCTCTTCTAAAGGAATCAGCGACAACTGTCTCAGAAGATAGAAATGTCTGGGGCACTAAGAAGGATGATTGCACTATGGTGCAGTGCCTTATGCTAACAAAGACCATGATGGAGTGCAAGATAGTGAGATAACGAAGACCATGATGGAGTGAGATAACGAAGACCATGATGGAGTGCAATATAATCGAAGGAAGTTCAGTTGGCAAACACGCAGTCACCTTGATTGGCTACGCTAGAAGTCTTAGAGCCTTGGGATTTCCAATTCTACCAGCACTTGTGGTGGACATGTTTCTTGTTTCACCCCCCCCCCCCCCCCCCC
>CBMN010039151.1:0-12005 GCA_000582825.1 Hordeum pubiflorum
ACTGAAAAATAGCAAAACCGTAAAATTAGTATATTTTGTCTCCGTATTTTTAAACTTTAGGGACCAATCATTGCATTTGCATGCATCGCCCAGATGCAGAGACAGGGGGTCATCCTCCTTAAAAAAAAATCATTGCATTTTATACACCTTGGCCTTCAATTCCTACGGACGGTTCTGTCCGCAAAATCTGCCGGCTGTGAAAGTCCCGATAAACTTCCGCCGGCTGCAGCAGGCCGCAGTCTGCTCCGCAAGACGGCGACGCACATATGACACCCACGTTCGTCATGACCAATTAATTTAGCTAGACCGCGCGATCGAGCTGGTCCTGAAAGCGCGAAAAGTAGTAGTAATCCGGCGCATGCATGGCAGCCGCGCTCTCGTCGTCTGCGTGCCGCTGCCGACGGACCGAAGAATTCCGATTGCCGGTAAGCTGACAGCCATGGCTGACCGACCCGATCGATAGCGAAGTAAGAGCAGTCTGCTTTGCAAGACCGCGACGCGCATATCCGCGTTCGTCCACAAATTCGGCCGGCAGTCTGCGTAGGAACTTGCTCTCCTATAACGATGTCAAGTTGTAGTGCATAGAGATAGAGGTATGGCGGGCCTAGCTGGTCATTAATACGACACAGCAGCCGCGCGATGTTCCGGTCAGCGTACCGGCGGAAATACTGCCTTGCGCCGCCGCAAGTTATTGTAAGCGGACGCGGCTGCGAAGACGACGGCGACGTGGAGGACCTTCCTTGAAGATAGCGTGCATGCTGGCCTTGGGCTCCACCGTGTGCTCGATCGATCAGGTTGAGGCCACGTCGGACCGATTCATTTTCTTTCTTTCTTTTATTTTAGAACTTTTCTTTCAGGTACTCCCGCCGTTTCATCAAAAGAATTGAAGTTCTCTGATTTTGTCAAGCTAAACTTTCTAAAATTTAACCAAGTTTATAGAAAAATCCGTTAAGATATATGGTATCAAATATACTCCCTCCGTCCCTAAATATAAATCTTTTTAGAGATTCTACTATGAACTACATACGTATGTATATAGACATATTTTAGAGTGTAGAATCACTTAATTTTGCTCTGTATGTAGTTCATAGTAAAATCTCTAAAAAAACTTATATTTAGGAACGGAGGAAGTATATATAATGTCCGAAGTCTCTTTATAGCCACTCAAGCTGAACTTTTTAAAATTTGCGTAAGAGCGGACATGGTTCTCCATTTATAATGTCCGAAGTTTTCTATGGCCACTCATCGTTGATGTTGTTTCGGAAAGCTGCAAGCGTCTCGGGGTCGCTGCAATTGATGATTTGTTTTTTTCTTTGTGAGGAAGCGATTCCAGAATTGGCGCATAGACTTGCCGGGTTTCCGTACTACCAAGGCAAAGCCGTTTGCATCAGGGGGTTTGACATAGATGCCCCGAAAGTTTGAAAAGAATTCGGCCTCTATGCTATCCCACGCACAGATTGAGTTTGGCGGTAGGGTGTGCAACTCGTATTGGGCTGAGCCCTTTAACTTTAGCGACAGGGTCACCCTTGCTATGTGGACGGAGAGGGTGTAAGACTTGATTCAGACGTAAGGGTCTGTTGATCCACTGTATTACTCGATGTTAACATGCTTAAAGCTAGACGGGAAGTCGTGGTCCATCACCTCGTTTGTAAAGCAGACTTGGTGGGCTGCACCTCTAGTGAGGGCGATGGCATAACGCGCATGAACACATCTACGTCCCCATACTTAGTGTAGTCACGGGAGTTTTGGTGTTTAGCCAGACACGCGAGTCGTTTGGCCTACCCGACAGGTGGGCGGTTATGCTGCCGGGTTTGGTACAACTTCCGAGAATTCGAAACTTTGGAATAGACAGGTTGCTTGCCTCTCATTCGGTCATTGAGGCCATCTAGGACGTTGTCGATGTTGTCCTAGGGGACTCTACGCCGATGGTCCTTCACCTCGGGAGTGCGCCTGCCAGCGTCGTCCCTTTGTCTGTCAAAGCAGGTAGGTCGGATTTATTTTTGCAGACTCGTGGCCTACTGGCGTTTAGATATTGCCCTCTCCTCGGCGGCCTCGTCGACATCCTTCGGCAGGTCCTGTAGTACCTAGGCGGTGTTGTGTTTTTCGTGGTCTGCCTCATCTTAGCTTTAACTACCTCCTCGACCTAATAGAGCCCGGCCCAACGATCTCCAAGGTTCTGTTGCTCCTGTCATATCCGTTTTTTATTGCTTGTTATCATGCCAGCTGTACATTCCAACCTTACCCTTAAATCGTCATAGGTTAGGTTACCGACGGATTCATTTAGGATGTCGTTGTCCTCGGGCCCATGCTGTTGCGCGGGTCGTCGGCATCATCGGGGTTGGCGCTGTCGCCGTCTCCTCCGCCGTTGCCGTCATCCCCGACACTGCCTCTACCATATAGATATCACAGGTGGATGTTGCCGCCCACTTGCTTGGGGGTGCGTTGGTTGCTGGCGGGCTGTCCGGGGACTCACCGATATCCTCCTCTGTGTAGTCTACTTATTCGGAGCCGCTCCGCAAGACCTCAGTTAGGTCCTCAACATTGGCGACTAGGTGGATGGGTTGAAACTTCCGACCTTCCCAAGGACTCCCAGATCTGATCATAAACAGAGGGTTGGTCGTCTGATATTGCCTGCCTCTAAATCCAATCTAACATCTCGTTCACCACGGCTTTGCCGCAGTCTTTCTGAGCATGATATGATACCAGCGCAAGGGAATGTTCTTCTAAGATTCGATCTGATATGGATAGATGGTGTTCCCGCGGAGCCAAATCCATGGCCCGGCACACGAGCTATTTCGCCGGGTCTGGGTCTATAGCCGGATCTGACGTAGTGTTCACGTCCCTGCCCTGAGCTTGATCTGACATCGACGTTGGTATGGGTGCGACTTGTTGGTCCTCGATCTGGCCTGACATCCACCTCGAGAAGTTCAGTTCCTCATGGGAATCCGCGAAGTACTCCAAGTTGCCAAATCTTATGACTTGACTGGGAGCGAGGTTCTCGACTTAGCCTAGTTGGCCGGTTGAGTCAGCAAGAAGCATGATGCTGCCCAAGACAAAGATCTGGCTCGACACAAAGGTCATGATGGAACCGATCTGCTCACCTATGTTGGTTCCCATTGAATTCTTGTGACTACCAGCGGAACTTGCATGGGGCACCAATGACGGAGTCAATTTTGTCGAATCTTGGGTAGGGGTTCCCGAGCTGATATCCTAAATGTGATGGTAACAGTAGACACGAGGTTTTACCCAAGTTTGGCTTTCTTGAAGAGATAATACCCACATCCTGCTTTTGATTGTATTGATTATGGATGAAGTATCAAGCATAAGTTTGTCTACCACGAGATTGTCTATGATTCTCTACATGCCCTACCACCTGGTTTATATAGGTACGATGGGGTCTGGGGCTACAGACATGTGAAGTCGACATCTACATCATAAAGTATCGCCAAGTCTTGGAGAACTTTCCTTGTATACATCGTGGGTCTTCTAGATATGGCCCACTAGTCAACCATCATGGGTTTCTTCTGCCCGGTCCATCTGTCCGGGAGACGACGTGGTGTGTACATACTAGTCCAGGACACCATTACCTAGTCGTCAAATAGAGGTCAAACGGTACAGGGCGCACCCACCCTTACAGTAGATCTAAGTGGGCTGTTTCCTTTTTTTATCTGTTTTTGTTCTGTTTTTGATGGTTTTCATGTATTTTTCTTTTCCAGTTTATTTTTTCTTTTATTTCCCTTATCTTATTTTCTCGTTTTTTGAATCTATGATTTTTTTTCAATTTTGTGAACTTTCTAAATTCATGTTTATTTAGTTCACAAATGTATTTCAAATTTAGGAACATTTTTTAATTCATCATTTGTTTTTAAAATACGTGAACTTTTTTAAAATCTGTTATTTTAAAATCCATGTACATTTTTTTAGTATGTGAATATTTTTAAAATTCACATATTTGAAAATTATCTGTGGTTTCCAAAAAATTTCATGACTATGATTAAAAAGTTTATGAATTGAATACCGTTTGTGAATCCAAAAGAAATCACGAGTATCTGGTTTGTTTTCTTATTCTGTTTTTTCTACTTTTTTTTCTTTTTATTTTTTGAATTCACAATCTTTTTTCGAATTCATGAATTCTTTTCAAATCCGTGAACATGTTTACAAATTTGTGAAAATTAAAATATTGAATATGTAAAATTCATGAACTTTTCAAATTCATTAGCATTTTTTAAAATTAATGAACATTTCATGAAAAAATATCAAATTCCTGAACATTTTCTGAATTCAAGTACAATAATAAAATTTCAGAACAGTTTCCCAAATTTGTGAACATCTTTTAAATTCATAATCATTGTAAAAAATATTTAATATTTTTAAAATTCATGTAATTTTTTCAATTCGTGATAAACCTCAAAACTTTGGAAATTTCTTAACAATAAAAAAAATGAATTTTCGAATCTACAGAAAACTGGAGGGTTTTTATTTCCTGAAACCCATTGAAACTAAACAGTATGCGAGCGAGGCCACGAGTTCCGGCGAGCGAGCGAAAAAAAAAACCAAAGGAGTTGGCGGCTAACGAGCGAGTGGAATCAGTTGATTTTTGCAACGGAACACACTCAAAAACAAATGAACAGATGAGTGATCGCATCATTGGACAGAAAAATCGACTTAGACTGAAATGAAAATCAGTCGACTGATGATTATATAGTCCCTTTATATTTGTTGTTCATAGTATTGTTCACAAAATACACTCCAAATAATGCACAGTAAGCCTGATAAGAAAACTAAAGCTACGTTTTGTTGCATTTCAAGTAATAGCAAATAATGCAATCCTTATTGCATTCATAGTCAATTGTTCACAAAAGACAATTTATCAAGCCAAGGTGCAGCAGATTGGGAGTGCCCTGATATATCTTTCATTAGCACGGGGTGGCTGGTGCTTCTGACGGTGGATGATTTCATGAACAGGCATGCACCAGTACCACATCCTCATGTCTAGAGCTCAACAGGATTGACAAACAGTCGCTTAATCGTCCCCTCAAGACGGCTTCTGAACGTAAAAGCATCCGTCTTGTCATCATACATGAAGGGCATGCTGATCGTTATATTTGCGACTCGCTGCACCGCCGGAAGCAGCAGCTCAGGGAGCTCAAAGCGTGCTTGGTTCGTAGTCTTCCATGCATCTTCGATCAGAGAGCCTATCTTGGCAATGGCGACCTCACTCGCCACGCCGTGCTCACTGATGTAACATTCCACGGAGCTGGCCACATCATTTTTGTTCTTTCCACGCTGTGAGCAACAAACAAATGCTTAATCAGGGGTGTCATCCGTCATCGTGATGAAAGGATAAACAATGTAGGTGGTGATCTTGGAGATGTAATTTGTACCTTAAAGGAAGCAAGATCATTCATGAAACGTGTCACCTCTGCACAAGCCCTGACAGCATCAGTGCAACTGAGGGCCCATTCCAGTGCCTCCTTGGTTGCAGTATCACCCATACCAACTAGCAACCCAACACATACCCATGGTCCGCCTGAGCACACACTAGATACCTTCACTTGATCATTAAATCTTGGCTTGTGATTTTGATGAAACCATTCGGCTTCTTGGAGATAGTTGCTTGATAATATTTGAAACTACAAGTGAGAAAACGAAAACATATTAGTACTTCTGATGAAAGATTTGGATATGTCGGTGTCGTGGATATGAATGTAGGCATTGAAATATACATGCATTTTTCGCGATATAGAATCGGATTTGCTATCCACTTAGGCTACGAGTACATAAATAGTACTGAATTTCTAGGATATTTTTTTATACATTTAACACTACAAAGAATTGAAGTCCCAACTGCGGTAGGTGTTATGAGAAAAAGGGTAAAATTTGTGACTGAGAGCGTTACAGAAAGATAACGGAAAATAAATATAGAAAGTAAGGAAAATAGCCATCTTTTGGTTGTGAGATGAGAGTGATGTACCGCTTTTGTGCTAAAAGAGACCCGGTACTTCTCATCTGATTTCAGTTCGTCCTCAAACTCCTTGAAGGTGCTCATCAGCTTGAGGTAGAACTTCTGTAAGTACTCTGGTAGAAGAGAAGTAGCACTCTCCTCCCATCTGCATACAGATTAGTTAGTTATTCCACTGAATGCAATTTTGTGAATCATGTTTGATTCTCGAATTAAGAAGATCAAGCAGCTAGCATCATGCTAACTCCAACCTTTGTATAGCTTCATTGAGCTGTTTACACTCCACCAAAGTAGCACGGACATCGTAAGTGTCATCCGTCATTATTATTATTGCGATTATCTTGGCAAGAATCATCCTTGCACGTGTATAATCTTTCTCATAGTACGCTGTATATGCCCAGAAGTAGCACTCAACCACACGATCACGCGAGTAGTTTAGCCCCACTTCTCTGTAAAGATTTTTCCACCATCTGAAAGTGAGTTTGTTGTTAGTGCTCTGTAAAAACAATATTGCAGCTAGGTTCACTTTGTGAGAAGCATGCACTGAAAGTTGTCTTTTATTCCGGGAAAATGCATTTTATGAATATATGTTACCTAGAGAGAGCCTTGAGCTCCTTCAAGTGGAGACGTTGTAGAAGGTTAAAATCCAGTTTGGCAAACTCTAGAATGGATGGGTTGTGTGTTGGCTCTTCTTTGTACTCTGACATATAATGCAGTGCCTCTACTCTCTTCAAGGTCCTTGGCAGTGGTAAGTGAAGGGCGCGCCTGACTTGCTCTGCCAATGGGTACTCAAGCTTACCTTCCATCGATTCGAGGTGTCGCCTCGCAAACGAGATGCTTTCTTCAAGCTCTGTCTCCCCATGGATAAAAAGGTATGCTGCATTGTATAGACTTAATAGCCCCCTTGGGTCGTTGGTTATGTTTACATGGAAGGCACCATCTTCATCTTTGAACGTGCTGAATACATCTGCAAGAGATACATGTTACATCTTATGAGCATATATATATGGCTAGCATTGGTGATTCTCTGCTCTTCATTGCCTGCATATGCTTTGTACTTTTTTTTAAGCAAGAAACATATCAGTATTCCAGACAAAGTTGCTTTTAGTTACGTGCCATGATGTGAATTGTAAACTTGTAATGTTTCTGTATTAGTAATTGTGTCAAGCGAAAAAATCGATGTTTACAACGGCTACTTACATAAAACAAGTTTTTTTTTTACAGATAATACAATTCTAGAGGCTTAGTTATTAGTATATACCTGGAGACACCCAAAAGCCTTGCTGCCTCAGTATGCGGAACCGAAGGGCGACATCATGAAGGCTAGAGCTATTGAATTCACCAGCATGAGTGCTTCTTAATGTGGAGTCAATTTGTTCATGGAAATGATGATCCACACTTAGGTTTTGGAGGGTGTCTACAAGGTTCAGTTGGTCAACTATGGTACCGCGTGAAAATAACCCAATTATTTTCTCCTTCAGTTGACCGGACCTCTCTGTCATCCTTTCCTCTGTCATCTACATGGCATCACCAAAATATTGTTCGTGGTTAAAGTTGCAGCCTTTAGTTGTTACTATTTTTTTTACAGAACCGTTTAGCTATTATGCAAACAGGCAAAACAAACCGTGCCATGTTTAAGTATAAATAGAAACTGCAAAGGGAAAAAAGAAAAGAAAAACATGAGATGATAGTTCCAAGTTACTTCTAACATCAAAATCTCCAGAAGAGGTGTCATTAATTAAATACCAGTATGCGTGCTGAATATGTAATTCTTTTGCCCATACATTCCTAATGTGATTGAACGCAATCTTGATAATCACTTAAGAATAATCCTGTGTTTTTTCAAGTGTTTCAGAACAGTACTGATAAGAAGATGTCAATCAGGCGTGGCTGGTTGTATGAAAACCGTACTATTATACTAATCTCAATTTTTGTGTGCAGCTAGGCGAACCAACCAAGCTGAAAGCCAACAAACAGAATCCAGGCATATCTCAGTAGCTCCAGACCAGCAGGTAACTTTAGGTTAGGCCATGACACAATTGGGATTTGGCACATATAAAACTGAAGGAAAAACATGCATAGACTGAAAAAAAAAATGTACTGCTCCAAGATTGTTGCTATTGCTGCTGTAACAAGATGAAGCATGCCTGTAACGGTTCTGGATTGTAGTTGATGAAGAAATCGCCCCACACCGTGGGGTGAAACACAGGCGCCATCTCTGGAACGGTGGCGATAGTGGTGGCGGTAGCGGTAGCCATGGAAAAATGTGTAGTCTAGTGATTGATGTAGTGAGATGTGGCTTTGAGAAAACCTGGAGCGGCCGACGGCCTTATATACACAGCATGGCATGGCTGCGCGGGAGCACTGATCCAGGAAAGTGCGTCTTTGAACGGGGCAGGCGCCATTCAATGTTTTCCTCTGTTAAGAATAGTCAGCAAGAACCACAAACCCACTTCAAGTCGCGTCTCCGTTGGGAGAACGAGCTGAATTGTCAATCACAAAGGAGACCCACACGAAGCCGTCTATTTTCCGAGTGGTCTTGTATGGAAGTGGGTAGAATATTTTGCAAGTTCCTCGTAAGCGGGTGTCCAAAATAACATAAGTGCATCTCCACCGACCCTCAAACCGCCAGCATATGTCGGACCGCGCTGTGCGGTTTGAACCTCGGAAGTCATCCAACGCGGACCTATATCGGTTCATTGAGTGCTTCGGACCATGTTTTTTCTGTATCTTCAAGTGATTTAGTACTAGTATATCAGTTTCCCGCAAAAAAAAACAAAAAAAACTAGCATATTGGCGGAAGGTGAAAGACATGGCTATTTAGGATGGGGGAAGGTTCTCGTTTCTTTCTTTTAAGTGCTTATTAGTACGTACAGTCCTGGTTGTTTAAATTTGTTTTGAAATGGATGCAGACATATTTGGATGTCCGAACATAGGTCCAGACTGATTTTCGGACAAATAGCGTCTCCCTTTGCGGGTTCAACACAGACCCTCAAACAGCTGGACCTGTATTTTTCTGCTGACGCGTCCGCTTGTCCGTCTCCCTCAAACTAGAAGCAAATCTGTCAGAGCTTTGCGGGGGTCTGAACATTATATGGCGAACTAAAAGCTATCACATATATTTCTTCCCATTCCATCACATGACGGAAGGCCACAGTTGACAGAAAGAAGGTGATTAGCATGCAAGCGTTTGACGGAAGACTGCTAGCATGATTAGTATGTTTGGCAGAAGCCACTAATTAGCATGCAAATTTGAAACCTTCAGGGTACCTCCGACTCTCTTTAGTTTAACTAAATGAACAAAAATTATAGAATTCACTTCATTTTAAAAACTTTAATTCATATGGTTGATCTAAATAGGCTCGGAGAGTACCTGAAGGTTCCAAATTTACGGCCCTGCCACGAATTACATGCTTCATGTGGCGGAAGTCACTGCCACTAATCAGTGTGATTCATTTACTTGACGTGGCTGCAGCGTGATTCATTTACCTGACGTGCTGGCAACCAGTGAAGCTTGGCGAGAGCTAGTACTAAACTTGCTAGCGTTTAGCGGAAGCTAGCTCTACATGGTGTAGTACACACTCTGGTCCTTTTTAGCTTGCATATAAGTTTTGTTCAAAGTCAAACTATCTTTACTTTGACAGAACTTATAGAAAAAAATATCAACACTCATAATGTCGAATCAATATTTTTAAATTCATTATGAAGAGTAGTTTCATAGTATATAAATTTGGTATAGTAGATGTTGGTATTTGTTAGTATAAATTTGATCACATTTTATAAAGTTTGATTTGACATAAATCTAATACGGGAAGTAAAAAGGACCAGAGGGAGTAATACACATCAGAGTTTGCTTGCATGACGTGTGTTAGTGCTAGAAATCCTAGAAAGTAGTAGTCTCGCTAGGAGTACTATTAGTGTGTCCTAGTTAGCTTTACATACGATTTGCCTTTGGTGGAAGGCTAATTTTTTATGTGAACAGAGACGGTGTAATGTTGGATGACGAACTTCCGTATCCGTGTCTTGAAGATGTCCTAACCATCCACGACTTAATTCAGTAAACCTTAGCCTAACGTGTACATGCATTAGGCATAATTCCAACAAACACACCCTGGCTGAATATGTCCTTCGCCATCTTGAATCCGTCACACGCGTACCTCCGTGTAACTTGCACTTGAATGTTACCATGATCTCCCATGTTACTTCAGAGTTGAAGGTGCAATCATGTCTTTTCCATAAATAAGTACTCCTTCTGTAGCGATCTAAAAAGCCTTGTATTTATGTACGGAGAGAGTAAGTTTTTCTCCACTCTTGTTTTATGTCCCCAATTTTTTGGAGAACAATGCCATCACATATTGTAGGGTTCATGTATGTTTGTGTGCTATTCGAAGGTAAATACTCCCTCTGTAAACTAATATAAGATTGTTTAGATCATTACTTACATAAGTTGTCATGTCAGTAATTCTAACTTGGATGATGGATAATTATGCTAACACTATGATTTCATTTGCAGCACGAGAAACTATATCAGCGCCATGGTGGCAATGATAACTTGAATTCTCGTGTAACTATAGGGCACTTTGATGGTAACTGTAACTTGGACAACTGGAAAATTACAATGACATGATGGCACTTTAGCCTTGACATATGGGTAACTATTTCAATACCACACGGTGATGGTGTCGTGAACGAGGGCTGCTCCATCCGAACCATCATGGATAGAAGTGACGGTTGAGTCTCCCGCGTCCAAGGGCCATCTCGCATCGCAGTATTGCGACGACATGATCGGTTTCTAAGCGGTATGTTGTCTCTCCATCGTCGATATCTCCTATCTCATCGACTGTATCTCCTACGGGGTCCTTGTCGTTGGCCTCGACACTGCCAAAAACATCATCCTCATCACCATCGGCGCGTTCACGAGGACACCGCCCACCATCGATCCGCCCAGTTCATTCGTCGTACAGGAAATAGCTATGAGTATTGGAAAACAATTAAAATGGGGTGGAGTTGGTTATTGGACAAAGTATGAAGTTCAACCAAATGTCAATGTTACTACCCCCGTTAGTATATCAGTCGGGCACGGGTTTTTAGTCTTTAATTTGACTAATAAAGCGAGTATAATATGCCAAAAAATTATATGGTTAGAAACTACTCCCTCTGTCCCATAATATAAGACGTTTTTCAACATTACACTAGTATCAAAAGGCGTCTTGCATTATGGGACGGAGGGAGTACATTTAACGAAAAAGGGTTTCCCCCCGCTTTGTATTCCAAAGCACCATACCCAGAACATTGCTGGGGCGAGCAGCACATCAAGCCCAAAAGACAAAGAAGAAACAAATGCCAACAACGGCAACTCAACAAATAGTGGATGACCCGCCACCGCTGCGCCATCCGAAGACAAACCACCACAACCCGAGGTTCCGATCCGCCACGTGCCAAGCAACACCTCCAAGAAGGGATGCGACGTCGACGACACTGTTGCCCGGACGAGTCCTAGGGTTTCCCCCGGCACGCGAAAGGAGGTAGGGGATGGCTACCACCGACACCCTCCAGGAAGGAATGGTGGCACCCGCCGGTGTCACCGCATCGGAGCCAGACGAACCAGCAAGGATTTCTCCTGTACTACAAACACCACCGCCCAACCGGAGCCGACCAGCCAAACCACCGCCCAACCCCATGCACCATCACGTCTGCGCCGCCACCCACACCATCTCACTGCAAACACCAACACGAGGCCAAAGAGACAGGAGAGAGGAACGAAACGATGGAGCAGCAGCACCGAAGCGGAGCGAGAGGGAATCCACCTCCACCTTCGACGTGAGGGAGGGCCACGCCTCCGGCACCGCCGTGGTCGCTGACCGGACACGGCAACAAGGCATACCAGGCCACCCCTGGCCCAGCTAGGCCCGAAACGGGCCCGCTAAACCCCGCCGGCCATGCTGCAGCAGGCCGGCGTCGGCGCCGCCAGCACCCAGCTACTCGTCGTCGCTATAGGGTAACGCAGCAGAAAACAATTTTTTTTTGACCTACGCACCAGCCC
>CBMN010039163.1:0-10067 GCA_000582825.1 Hordeum pubiflorum
GGAGAGGGAAGAGGGAGGAAGGAGGGAGTGGTGGCTACCTACGGAGGGAGGGGGCGTGACGGTGGTGGCGTCCGGGTCGGGGCTCACGGGTAGGAGACGGCGAGTGAGGGGGCGCGACGACGAGTGAGGGGGCGCGACGATGGCGGCGTCGAGGCGATGGCGATGGCAGCGGTCGGGGGAGAGGGAGTGATGAGTGGGAGACGGGATCGAATGGAGGGAGACGACGGGGGTAGACTAGGTAATAATAGCAGTAGCACGTTTCCGCGAAGCGCGCTATAGCTATAGTTAAGCCAATAGCAGTAGCGTGGTTTCCATAAACGCGCTACTGCTATTTTTTTTCCCTCTTTCCAATTTCTTTTTCCCTTTCTTTTTTTTCATTTTCTGCTATTGTTTTTTTTGCAGTAGCGTGGGAAAGCAAAACGCGCCACTAGTATTTCGTTAGCAGTAGCGCGTTTCTAAGAGCCGTGCTACGGCTAAGTGGTGCCCGCCATGTGGCCAAGATCAAACTTAGCAGTAGCGCCCTACCATAAAAACACGCCACTAGTATTTTTTTAGCAGTAGCGCGGGTTGCACAAGGACGCGACTACTACACCTAGCCGGTCGGCAATGGTGTGGCAATTATAGTAGTAGCGCGTTTTATAGTCAACGCGCTACNNNTATGTCGATAGCAGTAGCGCCCTTGCCGTCCACGTGCTACTGATAATTAGCAGTAGCGACTCCTTTTAAAAAGCATAAGCTTCTGTGTATAAGGTTTTCCCTATTAGTGCTCCCTCCGTGTACCTGAAGAAATCCTAGGATCCCTCCGGGCAGCAACGTCATCATCATCAAAGTCCTTCTTGAAGCTGTTGCTTGGTATGTGGCAATTCGGAGGCATAGGAGCGTCGTGGCATTCTCCGGAGGGCGCAATAGCTGCGGGATATACCGTCGCTTTCGTTGATCCGACATTGTTGGTATTTTTTCTCTTTTTTTTCCTCTTGTTTTTCTTTTGGGCATGATTGTGTTGTTTGTCCCAACATTGAACTCTCAGTTGTATCAGGTGGTTGCTATATTAACATAGCGGCACGAAAGCCTATTTCGAGGAAGTATAATGGTTATGAATGTCATGCAAAGTGTTTTAAGTTCATAACTATGAGCATGCAAATAATTTATGTGATTTCCTCAAATATAAGTTGCAGTATATTTAACCATCATGTTCGCCTAGATGCAAGAAGCTACTATTGTCACAACTGGATACTGAACAGAAAATGGTTATGAACTACGAATTCCAATATACCCATTCAGGTGACAGAGATATGCATTGACATCTTCGAGCACTACAACCAAAAAGAGCTACTTACTCAAGCAGTGATGGAAAAAAGTTAGAGATGACCAAATTGCGTTTGAACAAATTTATACTGGAAGTATAATGATTATGAATGAGATTGGGCCCACAAATAATGTATATCATTTGCTTTCTTTGTGAGTTGCAATTCATATAAGGGTACTTAGATGCAGATCCTACTGTTGTAACATTCATCACCAAATAGGAAATACTTATTGGTCAGGCCTTGAAATATATTACGTACATACAAGGTACAACTCTAGCATAATTGACACATGATGATCTTATGAAAGGAGAAAAAAGAACACATACCAGCAAGGAAAAAAACACGTACCAGCAAGGACAGATGAGAAAACCAGCCCAGGTGATCTTGTTCTTGAGTTGAGCACCTAGGATATTCTTGCCTCGTTGTACAGCCCCGGCTCCTAGGAGATGCTTGTCTGCACACCTGGTCGTCACCGTCCTTCTGGTTGCCTCTCTCACACCGCCTTTTGCAAGCACGTCACTGGTCTTAATCATGGTGCCGCCACCGTCGGGGAGTACCTGGTGTCCGTCCTCGTTCGCCACGTTATCTGTCCGTTCGGGCGGACTTCGCACTCCTCTAGCACACCGTCGTCCAGGTGGATGTTGTGCTCTGTGAGGTCACCAGCACGTCGTCGTCCAGGTGGACACCGCCCTCGGTAAGCAATACATCCTCCGTGTGGATGTCAGCATCTTGTTAAAGCCGATGTGGATGACCTTGTGTGCGTCGCCACCCGAAAGAACGTCGTGGACCGGTAGGAGGCCACCCTATGTGAGCAGGTACGTCATCGTCGGTGTGGCCGCCACAGTCCTGGTAGATGTCACTGTGGTCGAGCGCGTTGACCACGCCGCCCGGAGAAAGCTGGCCACAGATGGATCTCGATCATGCCAGCGAGCACATTGAACAAATACACATCAACAAGCAAGCACACATACCTCCATCTTGGGGATCCGACCGCCTAACGTTGAACCTGTCAGGACAATCCGGCCGCTCCCAAGCTCACTGTAGCCAAATTCACCATCCCCAGCTAGGCGCCACAACCTTCTTGATTGTGGGGAAGAGGAGTAGGGAGGGGTCGACGTCGAGCGGGGACGAACGGCTGATACGTCTCGAAACGTATCGATTATTTATAAAGTATTCTGCCATATTCATTTATGATTGCAATATTTTTATATGGTTTTGATGCACTTTATATGATTTAATTAAAACTAACCCGGACTGATGCTATTTTCAACAGAATTACTGTGGTGTCGTTTTTATGCACAGCAAATTACATGACGAATTGCAGGAAAACACCAAAAAGTTCTCTGCAACGCAAATGTCTCAGAACGAGTATTCCTCCGCGGAAGAGACGTGGCCCTTCCAGAAACATACGTCAGGTCTCCAAGGAGACCAATGAGAAATCTATCCTTGCGTTCTTTGGAGGGCAGATGCATGGCCGTGTTCAGCCTTCCTTCTCAAGTACTGAGCAGGCAATACGCGATCCCGACGGCCCGGCCGTCGGCGTAGGCCTACGCCGACGGTTTTCGGGCCTACGCCGGCCGATTCGGACCGTCGGCATAGGCCCCGATTCTGATAGTGACCTGCCGCGCCAGATCCTCAGAAGGATTAATTACGTCAAGCACATGATATCGAGCAGGTACTGCATCTGCCCGGAAGGGTATGAGGTGAACAGCCTGCGGATCATGGTGGTCATCTACTACAAGTGTTGTTGGAACTCGTCCATGGACCGATCACATCAAAATGGTGAACACAAACGATCTCACGAACTGATTGCCAAAGGCCCGTGTCGTGCCCATCAAAATGTTTTTCTCTTTTATTACTCAATTTTTGGTTGTCTTAGAAAAGTCACGCACACGTCCATGTATATGTAGGACCAAACGCACCTACCCAACCGACCTGATCATGAACTCCCAAGACCAACAAGGACAAGTACATGTACCAATCAAATGGCAATCCTATTCTTAATTTGCCTTACTAACACAAGGACTACCAACTCTACACGTACATCCGTACATGACTTGTTACTTCCCAAACAACTAAGCCACGTGACATGCCATGACTCCTAGCCGGACTAAACAATTTGGATTACCTCACAAGTGCGTCCCGGTGATCATCGCCGATAATTTTGTGCTCCCATTTGATGATGCGTTTGATTGGAGCGCATTATCTGTGGTGGTGACAGAGAAAAAATGTACCCAGGTTGAAGGAGATCCTGCTGGTGATCCCGGAGAACAGGTACGTAGCCGCGCAGTCCAGTGTGAGAACAGGTATGCAAGCTCAAATAATACTATATAACTTCGGTAGGAGTGGATGGCTCAACAATTTTGCGGTGGTTGAAACAGGGCAAGTAAATGTAAAAAAAAGGGTCAACCTATCAAAGAATACCACAAGTCAGTAAACTTCTCAGGATTACTGGCAAATGGAGCAGCAGAACCCAACTAACGCTTACTTCCTGACTTGTTATTTTGCAGAAAATGAATCGGAGGAGAATAAGAACAATTATCATGCCATCACGAATCTGGAAGAAAGATATCTTATAACTGTGAATCTGGAACAAAAATATGTGATAACAATGGTTCCAGAACCTACAATACTGTTGCAAATCGGAGAAATATTCAAGAAGTTTTGATTTGAAGACAGTAGAAGGAGGTACTCAAATGGGGAAATTTCTGGTGCCTCTACTCCAGTCTCGTTCTCTCTCAATAAGTACCATTGGAGACATATATATACCAGTCTTAATAGATAGACGCGCACGCCCAAATCCAATTTGGGAACTCGTACATATCTCCTGTCAATTGAGACATTACCAAGCACACCATCAGTATAAATGCGGGGAGAATGTGACGAAGGAATAATTTTCCTCTATTTAAAAAAAAGGGAATAATTTTCCTCTCTGGAAAACAACAAAGATACTCACGTTGGTTGGTCCAATTAAGCCGAAGAAGAACCGGCCGTACCCCTCTTCTTTATGTTGATAAAACCATTCGACGTGTAGACCATCATTAACGCAACGATGGTCAGGAGCTCACCACCGTTTGTCAGGTTTTTGGCATGAGATTTCTCGTTGCTCCAGTAGGCCGTGTAGCATAGCATCTCCACCCACACCTCAAAGATCATCTTCAGGATGCCAAGAGCATTTGTACGTCGTTCTTCCGCATCGGCCCTATCCGCTGCGTGGAGCAGCGTTGCGGCGAGTCGACATCCTCTATCAAGTGTAGTATTGATAGAATGCGGAGCAGTTCCTCCGTCACTTGTACTATTGACCGATGGCTGACCACTTCTTCTGTTAAGACATACACCAATAATGCCTCTAACACCATCTGGTTTAAGTGGAGATCCTTCCATCAATGCCTCCTTCTGAGCCAATACCGCACCGAGCAAGTCATAGGCAACGCAGTATCCCAAATGAGCAATGGAATCATGGCACAACTGGACGTACCTCTCGCGAGTAACAGGGTAAGGCAACATGTAGGGACGGGCGGACAACAAAAAGAACATGTAATTGCAGAGAGCCTTCGTTGCCTCACGAAGATCAAGGAGCAACATTCTTCTTATTACCTGTGTTGCCTCATGAATATACTCAGTATACAACTTGAGGGCCTGATGAACATTCTCACCGTACCACGAGAGGTAGACATGAGTGGCGATGTGCCACACGAGGATGCTCTCATCTAGATCCAATCCCATGCTCCATGTCAGGTCCCTCCCTAAGGAGAGGTTGTACCTCATTAGGGCATTCCGGCCCCGTGATTCCGTGATGTCAACCAGCTGGCTATCTGCAGTTGTTGTCGACACTAGTTCTAGCACCTTGTCAATGATAGCTCCTGGGACGCGGGTGGACCAGGAGTAGAAGGTGGAGTCCCATAGGTCCTCCCGACCCATCTTTTTTGCGATCCTGCTGCCTCTACTGTACACAGTGTGATAGAACACCCTAAACAAGCCATGCTGGCGCATGCAACCCGACCAATAGCCTTTCCTTAGCACAAGTAGCATCATTGGCCAAATGACGACCACTAGCTCAACATATTGAAGCACATAGCCAAGCTTATACCATTTCCGTTTATACAGCAGCGCGGCCGTCCACATGGAGAACGCGGCCCTAAACACCGACATGGTCTCCAGGATTACTGCACCAGTGACCAAAACTTTGGTGACAACCACATCTGATCTCCTGTAACCATCTTCTTTGTCACCCAATCCAGCACATAACAGCAGGAGTGTGGCAGCGACGGTGAAAGGCAGCGAGATGACACGGACCAACAAGCCGTACCAGGTGTGCAGCACTACCGCCTTGGTGTACAAGAGATCATACATCATCGTGAGTTGCATCTCTACCACCTCCAACATAAATTTTGCTTCATAGCGCCTCGCTTTTTTAACTTTTACGAAACGTGTAGGACCCTCGAACATTTGCTTGGGGACATCCAACAGTGAGTAAGCTATGACCAGGACCTCGAATTGATCCCCTTGGCGTGGAGGTCCTACGGACCAAACTCCCTGGCCCACTTCATCCCTCTGGCTTGCAGGTTCATGACTCTCGTTTGTAGATCCTGCGGACAAACCTTCCAGATCCACCTCATTATTTTGGCTTGAAGCACCATCATTTGCCCGCTCAACGCTGAAATCCTTGTAGCTGGTGGCGGATAGGTTGCTACTGGCAGATCTGTTTGCACCCATGAGCGCCCAGACCCTTTCCCCGTACTTGAGAACCCCGACCACAAACATGAGTATGGCGGCCGAACGGAGCAAGGACGAGCTGGAGAGAATGGAAGAGGCATACAACACATAGCCAGCTGCTACGAGCTGCACTCCGAAAGTCTGCAGGTGACGCAGCCACAGCCGGTTGTCCTCGATTGCATAGGCGGTGATGTTGTCTTGGCCGCCAAGGTGCACCAGCAGCAAGGGCGCCCAGAGCGCCATAAGGTGGTGCTCAGGCGACCTGACGACCACGGACAGGTGGCCCAGTGCATATATAGCCGTCGTGTCAGCCAACATGTACGCTGACCAGATGATGACCTTTAGCACGGCCCAGTCTGCGCGTCGACGAATATCAGCCAAGAGCAGAAGTGTGATCTGCACTGTGAAGCTCAGCAACACCGTGATATGGATCCCCCGTCCACTCCAGAAGACCACTAGTGACTCCAATCCAGCGGCCATCAGTAGTACTCTGCCAAAACAACAGATACAACAGGCTGTTAAAACTGTCGTTGCTAGTACTACCTCTGTTCATAAATACAAGACGCAAGTCTCTAAAACGTCTTATATTTATGAACAGAGGGAGTATTTTTTTAAAATGAAAGTATTCCTACATTCATTAAGAAGAAAAGAGTTGCTCAGTTAATTTGGGAAAACCGAGCAAAAACCAAATTGTCCAGTTTATTATGGAAAAGCATCGTTCGATTTAAAAAAACCTGAGCGAAAACCAAATTGTCCTGTTTATTTTGGAAACCGGGCAAACCGTTGCTGGTATTACGAAGTTGACGATTGCCTATAGTTCTTTTTCTTACGCCTATCCCACATAGGAGAGAGAACCCTGTTGGTCTCTTCTTCCATGGACTTATGGTCTATATAATCCATCGATATGCCAAGTTCTTTAATAAAAAGAAAAAATGCCTTCTTATCATGGTTGATTACCACTAACAATACATGATTGCACTATCAATCTTATCAAGGTCCAGCCCATGGAGGATGTACGAAATCAGCTCATCATCCTGGATCGGTTTTCCAGCCGCCGCTAGTTCATCGGCTAGGCTGCGCATGGAGGCAAAGTAGGAGGCAACAGATTGATTGCCCTTCTGTGCGTTGATGAGCGAGGTACGGATGTTGTTGATGCGGCTCAGCGACTGCGACGAATACATGCCCGCCAGCGTCGTCCAGAGTCCACGCGCCGTGGTGATCGTGGTCACCGTGACGAGCACCTCCTTGGACAGGTTGTTCAGCAGATAGCCGAGCACCTGTTGATCCTCCCAGACCCAGAGAGGGCGGAGAGGATTTGTCTCGAAGGTCTCCCTGCCATCCTTGTCCTTGGTGGCGAGGAGCCTGACTGGTTCCGGCGAAGTGCCATCGACATAGCCGAAGACACCGGCGCCACGCAGTTGCGGTGTGATCTGCGTGCGCCACAGCACGTAGTTCGTGCGGGAAAGCTTCTTGGTGACCTGGCCATTGAGGCTAGGTTGGAAGGCGCCGGAGGAGGAAGACAGGGCTAGGCACAAATGCAATCGGGGAGGCTTAGATGGGAAGTAGGATAGCTCTGATTACCATGTGCGTTGGCAGAAACGTGTTACCCTATCGAGGGAGACGGGTACGTGTTATATATGTAGGTTGCGAGCCTGATCACGCGTACATAGTTGGTTAGAGATACAACTTGAGGAACAAGGAATAAGAGAGATAAGCTAGGTAGTTACAACCGAATATCACAGCTATGCCGTGAGCTATCCTACTTCTCTATCTATCTCTAACTGAATATCTCTTGTTTGACATTTAGTTGATCGACTTTATCATCGTTTTATAGTGGGAGTTGTAACTATTACTTATGACGGTAAGCTCAATCACTTTGTTCCTTTTTTTGACGTGCTTTCGCTTTGTTTCTGGTTCGGGCTTTCTTGTGTTACGTGTTAGTGGTTTTATGCGGTTTCAACACAAATTCAGAAGAAGAAAAAGCTATCAACACGTCCACGGTTGCTGGAACCAGTAAACATGTGGTACCATGACCCTTGCGGGCTCCTTGCGCAACACCGACGTTTTTGCTGGAACCGGCGTCCACGGTTGCTGGAACCAGCAAACATGCAGTACTGCGACGCTAGCAGGCTCCTTGTGCAGTGCCAACGTTTTTGCTGGAACAACATCCACGGTTGCTGGAACCAGCAAACATGCAGTACTGCGACGCTAGCAGGCTCCTTGTGCAGCGCCAACGTTTTTGCTGGAACAACATCCACGGTTGCTTGTACCAGTGTCCACAGTTGCTGGAACCAGAAAACATGCGGTACTGCAACCCTAGCGGGCTCCCTGAGCAACACCGACGATGTTTTTGCTGGAACCGCCGTGCACGTTGCTCAAACCTGTGTGCACGATTGCTGGAACCAGCAAATATGCAGCACCGCGACCCTAGCATGCTTCTTGCGCAACAGCGATGACGTTTTTGCTGGAACCGGCGCCCACGGTTGCTTAAACCAGCAAACATACGATACTGCAACCCTAACAGGCTCCTTGTGCAACACCGACGACATTTTTGCTCGAACCGGCGTCCACGGTTGCTGCAAGAGGCGCCCACGTTAATTTGTTGGAACTAGCAAACTAATGGTATTACGACCCTAGCAGGGTCCTTGCGCAACATTGACGTCATTTTTGCCGAAACGGGCGTCCACGGTTGCCGGAAGACGTGCCCACTTTTGCTGGAACTAGCAAACTTATGGTATTGCGACCCTAGCAGGGCTCCTTGCGCAACAGTGATGTTTTTGCTAGAACAGGCATCCAATGTAGCTGGAAGCAACAAAACATGCGGTGCTGGAACCACCAGTGAACATTCTACAATGCTCGACACCCTCGTCAGTTATGTTGTAAAATGTTGCAACTGGCTGCGACAAATGATGGAACCGGCATTCAGGTTTGTTGGAACCGACAAACACATGCGTTGCAACCCTCAACGCTCTCCCTACACAAACACGAACGTCTTTTTGCTACGATTGTGGCTGAACTGGCGTCCCCGTTTGCTGGAACTAGCAAACCTACAACGCGTTCTCCTAGTGCCTAGCTGACCGGCGACGACACTCGCACGGAGTACACACCGGTGGCGGTGAGGGGCTTTTTGCTGCAACCGACGATGAAACATTCTACCTCTGCGACGGGGCCATGCTTGCGCCGAGATGCTGTAACAGGATGGGGCGGGGCGTCGATGCACGAGCAGCGCTGCTACACTGCTGGTTCTGGGGTGACGGGCATGGGCCGGTGTGCAGCGAGACTGCCGGGTGGTGGTGGTGGTGTGTGTGTGTGGAGGGGGCGGGGTGAGGCACAGCGCGGCGAGCTCAATGCGGGGGGTACACGGGTTGATCATGTGTGGGAAGGAGAGGACCAATTGCGTGGCAATGGTTACCCCAATCTGACAACTGCTAGGCGACTGGCTGAAAATTGGACCGGTTGGCTTGAACCTATAGGGTCGTCCTTTTGTTTTAGGGAGGAACGGTTGGGGTTTGTTATTTGATTTGAGAAGCAGAAAACTCAGATCTGATTTCCACTGAAAAAAATCTATTGAGATCTGATGGCTTAAATATTGGCACGGCCCAGAAAGTTTGTTTTCTTTCCTACTGAAAAGTGAAAACTACTTGGTGTTGGAACAAACCCGGGACCAATCCTCCCCAGTGAAACACGCCGGGCAGCCTTCCGGCGACACAAACGCGGGACGAAGGTAGATGAAGGAGACACCATGATTTTTCCGGCGACGAACGCCACGGCTCACCGACGCCTGTATTTTGGCTTTATTTCTCTCAACGACTCGAACACATACATGAGGTACACACGCACGCACGCGGCACAACCCAGAAGAACTCTCACGTCGACCGGGCACACACCACAGTCCCGACGAAGACTACATCTTCTAGGCCCCTCACACTTGGCTCGGCATAGCCCGTCGCTCGGCAACACACCGGAGCACGGCTACACACCGGCGCCATACATCAGTACACAGTGGGAGGTATTTATAGCCGGTGCACAGACACACGACTAACT
>CBMN010039164.1:0-13925 GCA_000582825.1 Hordeum pubiflorum
AACATGTGCGTATTTAAAATACAACCGAGGGTGTTTTCTGCAAAAAAAAACATGGGCATGGCCCACCCAATACCTCACCACTCCAAGCCACCGACATGTGGACCGCATTCATGCTGACACATCATGCGAGCATTAGATATGGCTGGATACGGAAGACATGACTGTATCTGCAAGCATAAGCAAGTTATGTGACTGCAATGACGTATTTTACAACTTTTAGCACTAAACTGAACATCAGATGCAAGTTTTATGACTGCCACTGATATTACCTCTAACTAGTATTGTACTGTACTTGACATATGGGATATGGCGATGTGTCCCTATACTAGAGAGGTAGCAAAGCCATCAATCAGATCAGGGTCCCATGCAGCTAGTCATCTCCCAATGCCAATTCTACGTGAGGCTCCCAATATGGCGATGGAATGGCGGGAAAGCTTTTCTTGAACGGAAAGGCTGATGAATGTTATTCGGATCCCAGAGGACATTTTACGCATAGAACATCGCAGTAATGCAAAAAATAAAACATAGAACATGGGAATAGGATAACGCCATGGACAAGTTAGAGAAGGCGTGGCAGACTGAATTTCAGAAAGGCGCAAATGAAAACAAGGATCGTGTTGGGTTCCTGAAAAGAAAATAGAGTAAACTATGGTGATAGTAAATGTCAGGCCCATCATATCAAATTTTGGAAGAACAAACAACATGCTCAGGCTTGAGGATGATAGCATAGTACACAAAACGTATGGTCCTGCATGGACCATCGATGCTCTCTTGGTGAACCTCAAATGCTCCGCAGGTTAGAGAAATCACAACTCGTCATCGGTGAAGTGGAGTACTAGGCAAATCCGGAAACAGGTGGTGGGTAGTTGTAGTGTGGGTGAACTGGGCGTGACCGCCGGTGATAAGAGGACACAAATGTTAAGTAAAAGTTGCGCGTTGTTGGACTTCATAGGAACAGTGCCTTTCGGAGCATATTAGTGCGTACCACATTGCCAGCAAGTTGCTATTAAGCCCCCGCCCGTGAGTACACGCTCGTGATAGACAATTCGCCGAGATCGAGCATTTTCTTTTTCCATAGTAGAATACGTGCTGTAAACAAATGGATGCCATACGTGAAGGGATCGGGATGCTGCGCATCCACCGAAACAGAAAGCGTACAAAGGCAATCATCCCAACGGTGGAGCTGCCGTCACGTGCAAATGTGAATGCGATGGAATGTGGAACAGAAGATGGTGGCTTGCCGTTGGAGTGGAGGGGACGAATGAATGATCAGGGTGGGGCGCCTGCGCCTCGACCCAAACAGCTAATCGCCGCCCGTCGATGGTCCAAAACGAAGAAGATCACACCGCACGAGAGGATAAAATAGCGCCCGGAGAAGGAGAAAAGGCGGCACTCGTATTATAGAGAGAGAGAGGGTGCCCCGCCATGGGTGTGATTGGGATACCTTTGTGAGCCGGGCCCATCAGGGCATGATCTGCGCAGCAGGCCTTCATCATTGACTGCCTGACCGACGGTGCTGCTAACTCGCAGGCGCCTAGCGGGAAACGATAGGAGAGACGGGGGGTAAAACCGTCAAAACGAGGCTGCAGCAGCCTGGGAGAAAACGATTCTCGCTGTCTTGCACGTACTCTACCAAAATCCGATCGAATGGATGGATGGATGGATGGAGACCAACCCGACGGCGCGCAAAGTAAAGAATTGTCCGTCCGTCCGTCCGTCCGTCGTATATCCCGGCGAAAAAGCGATCTCCCAAATGCAGATCACCAACCGCGGCTGCTTTGCAGGACCGAGCATTGAAGCGCATCTCGGAGATACCAAGGCCAGTCTCAGTCCAGATAAACCAGTCCATGAGCATGAGCCAGGTCCACGGCCCACCCCTCCACCACCACCTGTCGCCCCCTTTCCCCGCACCGCCACCACGCCCGCCGTCCAGATCACGGCGCCGGGGAAGAAGGAGGAGAGCCGCGGACAGACGAGAGGAGAGAAGAGAATCCCCCACCACCCAGCAGCAAAGCAACCCGCCCTCGAAACGACAGACGTTGCGTCGTCGCCACAAACACCTTCACCGAATATCCACCCGCCCGCCAGCCACCCGCCTTCACTATTAAACCAACCGCCAGCCCCGTATTATCCGGTTTCCCGTTCCAGCACGAGTAATACTCGTACTGTTTATAAACCCCATGGGATAGATATTTGGGAAGGAATCCGGGTAGGCCACGATTTCTTTCTCCGCGGCCGGCAGAAAACCGATCGCAGGTCAAACTCCGGGCGCATATATTTTTTGTAGTATATGGGCGGATCCGACGCAGCCCCAGCCGCAAGGGACGACGCGCAGGTCGTGGTGGTTGTGGGATCCCCCGTCGACGGCTCCCCCTCCCCCTCCCCCTCTGCTGCCCCCATCGCGGAGGCGGAAGCTAAGCGGGAGCTCGCGGCGGCTGCTCCGCCCGAGGCTCTAGCGGTCGAGGGTAAGCAGGCGGAGGCGGCGGCGGCGCAGGACATGGCGGTCACCGTGGTGCGGGACGTCGAGGCGGGCCCCGAAGCCAGCACCAGCGGCTTCGCCGACGAGAAGCCCTCCTGGTTCACCCCTAAGAGGTACTACTACTTGCTACTGCTACTAACCCGGGGCATAGCGAGATTGAGCAGCAGCAACGTTGGTTTAGTAGTAGATTTGAATTGTTCGGTTGCACGGTTTTCTTCTTCTTCCGCGGAGCTCTTGGATGGGTTTGATCTCAAATTCGGGCGACTTGGTTGTTTGTTCTGAAAATTCTGGGTCCTCGCGAGCTCCAATTGAGCTGCCATTGCGTTGATTTGAGCTGCGAGCCTTCAGCGATTTCAGGCTGAGGTCAGATGCGAGCACGCTAGGAGATTTGGCCAGTTTTGTTACGCTTGCTAACAAATCATTGCTCATATACTATTAACAATCATTAGTGATATGTGTTGCATGGTTCCATCTCCTTAATCGAAATTTCTCTTAGAATATCTGTTTGTTCGTTTCGTGACTTCTAGTTTTAGTATTTGTCCGTTTCCCTATGTTGGCTTGCTTTAGTGCCGTGGACCTGCGTTTTGTACTAGTTTGGTGCTGGCGTGATGCAGTTTGTAGTGGTCTTGAAAACGTTTGTGCGCGCGTGGGCGTTATTTGGTAACAGTGGTCCAAGACTTTTTTTCTGGCGAATTAGTTCTAACTTATTTCATATGCATTGAAAATTGGATAGTAGAGTTGTTCTCAATTTCGACAAGATGGAGAGTGGCGATTTGGTTGTTCTCCTGTTGTTTGGCACGGTTGATCTTGTTAGTTTATCATGTGCTCACTGTGGCTCCGATTTTTTCTAAGTTTGGGGCCTCTTCAGTGCCACATTTAGAGGAATTGGAGGACATGGCGATGCAATGTAAATAATTTCACGTTATGTGGGTCTTCAGTTTAGAACTAGTTAGTTATGCAGACTGCAGTAGCAGTTTAGTGCATGTGTGCTCAGTATCCCCCCTTGGGCATTACCATTTTCTGAATTTAGTTAATAATTTCATGTTATGTGGTCTTGGTTCAGACATCAGAAGCTGTAATTTTTGCAGATTAAATTAGTATGACATACTCTGTCAGGTTTTGTTTTCTCATTCTAAGGTGTCCATTTATGCAGTGGTTGAGTTAATTACCTTTTTACGGTTGCAGATTACTTGTGATGTTCTGCATAATCAACATGCTAAATTATGTTGACCGGGGAGTAATAGCAAGTAATGGTGTCAATGGCAGCCGTGGCAGTTGTTCTGGTGGCACATGCTCATCAGGTTCTGGAATTCAGTAAGTCCCACCAGAAACATTTCTACAAAATGTGACATTTCTTTTGAACTCAGTACACTTGTTGCATGTCTTAGCTACTATAAATCAGGAGAAACGCTCATATAATTTAATTCGTTGCTAATTGGTTGTTATATACACTTTTTTTTAATCTTCTCTTGTATTTGCTTTCCTGCCTGCTATCTGCGTGTCGTCATTCTATAGTATTTTTTTCATAAATCATGTTGGCCATCTTAATTTTATCATGATATCTTTTGTTTATTCCTGATTCGCCTTAGTTATACCCATTTTACTTTACTTTAATTGATCTCATCGCTATCATAAGAAAGAAGTAATAGGTAGGGATGACATGATTTGAACCTGTGACATTTTGTACCCAAAACAAACGTGCTACCAAGTTGTGCTACATCCCTTTTCCAGATTAAATTGTTCTGCAATGCCATTGTACACAATTCCTGTCTTCTTTTCCACATCATAAGTTTCTTCTTCTTTCTCTATCTCATGCCATGTTCTCTACAGGGGTGATTTCAATCTAAGCAATTTTCAAGATGGCGTGTTGTCCTCGGCATTTATGGTAGGGTTGTTGGTGGCTTCCCCGATATTTGCGTCATTGGCAAAAATGTTAGTATCCTATGGTCCTCTTTTAATGTATATTCTTCAAACAACAATACACACTACAGATTAACATTGTTTTAATATGGTTTGATGCAAGCCTTTAAGGGTGCTGTTTTTTTGCATGTGTTAGATTTTTTCTCCTCCTTGCAGACACAATCCTTTCAGGCTTATTGGCGTCGGATTGTTAGTCTGGACTATTGCAACAGCTGGCTGTGGGTGCTCGTTTGATTTCTGGTCAATTACTATATGTCGCATGTAAGTACTTTCTACATGTTAATGTTTCAGATCTGTGTAATTTATCAATAAAACTCTCCTAATCATGTGATCTATTCTACAACATGTTAATTAGGTTAGTTGGTGTTGGTGAAGCTTCGTTTATAAGTCTCGCAGCTCCTTTCATTGATGACAATGCACCAGCAGCACAGGTCCTGTTAATCTTGTGATGCCTTTAAATTTCTTAACACTGATTTCTTTGTATATGTGAACATATCTTGTGTTTGCTTGGCTTTGTTTCTATACCCAAGTCCCATGCGGGCATTCAAAATATGTTAATCAATACAGTACATAAAGACCATGTAATCCAGGATTGTAATGGATCACTCATCGGGTAATTGCTTTGGGAGCCCGAGTTCATATACTCCTGCATGAACTTTTTTTTAAATAGCAAAAAATAATCTGAATTTGTTTGGCACTAAAGCTGCTCGAGTATTCTAGGTGTGTGCAAAATTTCGTGAAGAAATGTCATCCATGGTGCTCTGGACAAATAAAAGAAAAAAAAGGTGCTCCAAAGAAACGGAGACATTTTGGAGCACTATTTTTTTTTCTTTTGGTCCAGAGCACCATGGATACCATTTGTTCACGAAATTGCGCACACACCTATAAAACACTAAAGTGCCAAACAAATCTGTTTTTTTCTTTCGAATTTCCTGTTCACACGGGAGTAAAAACGTCGCCCTCATAGCTCATCGCTGTATTGAGCTGATTAGCTTAGGCTAAAAAATTCTTCACCAGTTGCTTCTAGTTGTTAAGTCGGGTGAATAAATTGCTCCTTGAATAACATATACATTCATGAATCATGATGTTATGTAGTTCTATGTGCTTAGGAGGTTTTGTTTACATAGTACTGTTTCTTTCTTGTGTCTTATGTTAGTCAACAACTAACATTGCTGCTAATTATGTTACCAGAAAACTGCATGGCTTGCTATGTTCTACATGTGTATACCCACTGGGATAGCACTGGGTTATGTTTATGGTGGGTTGGTAAGTCTTATGCTACACTTTTTTTTCTTGCTTCTTGGTTTTGCCTCAAATTATACGGGTTGAGTAATAGGTGCATTACCAGTGTAACCTTGTGTTGTTCGAAATTATGTTGCATCTCGTCAGGTTGGAGGTCATCTGCACTGGCGTGCTGCTTTCTGGGGAGAGTCAATTTTGATGCTTCCTTTTGTCATTCTGGGCTTTGTGATAAAGCCACTAGAGCTCAAAGGTGTGGCTTTGTTTTATATATTATTTTGCTTACCAGTTTAGACAACACCACTAATTTCTATTTTGGTGTGCTGGCACCCTGACTTTCTTCCATTTTTTTCTTTTTCTTTTGGGGCGGTGATTTGTTTACCAGGATTTACTCACAACAACAAGACAAAAGAGTATGGTCCAATGCTCAGTCCGGAGCTTCAAGACGAGACAAGTACGTCCCTTTGCTCTTTACTTAGTTTGACCCTGTTACACCCATCTTTGCCTTAAGAAGTGCTTGAATACTCCATGAAAGGTTAAAACCACAATTTGCCCCATTCAGTTATTAGAAGAATTTACCGCTTCTCTGCACTGATCTGCTACAGTACAGGCATGAAAAGCACTCAGAAAACATCTTCCAAATTAAATTATTTTTCTTGACTTCTATCTCTCTGCATGTTATGCTAAATTTTTGAGTTACAGGGCTCTACTACTTCTGTGATGAGTTGAACCGTAAAAATATGCTTGACATTTCATGATCCTTAGGATCTTAAGCATTTTCAATAGGAAAACAACCTAAGGGCAGAACTGATGATTTACTTAGCCTTCTGAATTATCTCGACCTTCCCTTTTACTCTATAAATGCACAAAAGCAGCGAACTTTGTTTTGGGGAAGAAAATATTAACTAACTTGCAATCATGAATACTAGATGACCTTGTTCATTTGCTTAGTCTTGTTCATCAAAAGCTACTTTCACTGACATTTCTGGATACAGTGTCATACTGAATTGAATTTGCCTCCTCCTGGCTGCTGGGGTGTGTAATTTCACAGAAGCTCAAGCGCCAGTAAACACCACCTTGTTCAATTGCTCATTTTACTTCCAACTATTCCAGGTAATAATGGAATAAAGCAGGGTGTGCCTGCTGTAGTTGAGGGCCTTGCAGAAAAGCTTCCAGAAAAGTCTTCCCTGTAAGCACCTGCTTTGTGTTTTTTCTTTGCTAGTTAGATCAGTGCCTTGATTTTATATCTTCATACAGTGCTGTTTCTCTCCTTTTCTTACCGGAATATACAGCACCTTTTCCTTGTTGATATCTAGGTAAAAGTGAATGATGTTGTAGTTACTTAACTGATGTGCTAACCTATTCAAATAGATAAGTTAAGTAGCTTAGTTGCATTAACTTAGTATAAAATCGTTTGAATATTAACATTTTCATTATGCAGCTCCAGTTTCGGGAAGAAAGTTATGATAGAAATCCATCATTTTGGGAAAGATATGAAAGAATTGCTACAAGAGAGAGTCTATGTTGTCAATGTTGCAGGTCAGATCTTCTTTCACATGCTATGCAATTATTTTAACTCTATTATGTTAGATACTTCTTTTTTATACTGAACATGAGGTTTTTAAATGCTAAACTCAGCTGTGTTCAGTGCATTACCCTTCATCCTTAATGTTAGACAAGTAGATCTTCCATATATAGTATGCTATTTAAATATAGCTGAAACAACATGTACTATTAATCCATAGGTTAGAAAGGCCTGTCATATTAGTCAAAACCTTTGTGGCAGATTCCGCATGAAATGTTATTGTTAATCCATAGGATAAAAAGGCCTGTCATATTAGTCACATCCTTACTGATTTGCTGCCAAATTTCCTTGTCATTTGTGTCCTGATTTCTAATTCTGTAACATAACTATTGTCCTGCAAAAAGCAATCAAGTGCCTGGACACCTCCAGTGCTCGATTCCATTTTTCTCAAGAGTAAATAGCCATGCCAGCAACTACCTTTAGGAAGTAAAAACATTTTCTAAACAAATCTGGCTGTGGCTAGATTCTTCATTCAGCATTCAAAATTTGGACAATAAGGTTCTCGCGTGGAGTCGTGGTACATTGCTTCCAATGGATCTTATAATTAGTAACGCATGTCTTTCACGTCCAAATTTGAAGTTTGATTGATACTTCTGAAATACTCCCTCCGTAAACTAATATAAGAGCGTTTAGATCACTAAACTTTACAGAGGGAGTACATTTCATTTGCAACTCTTTTTTGCGAAGTATAGTCTTCTGTTTGTAACCGCGGTAAATTTAATTGGGCAATTCCAGGTTACATCTTCTACAACTTTGTCATTGGTGCCTATTCCTATTGGGGCCCCAAGGCTGGCCAGGATATCTACCACATGGTAATTCCTTGTAGTCTGTTTTCCAATGCATAGGGCCATATGCCTTGGCATGCGATTATTTGAGTATTGATTTTTATTTAGTTTCCTGTATGAAAGTCCTGATCTTCTGCTTTAGTGTAGCCTAGACCTACCACAATATTTATATTATCACACTTCAATACATTGCCATTTCACTGGGTAACCTTTCATGCCAAACTTGTCATACCAGGCCAGTGCAGATCTAATGTTTGGCGGAATTACAATAGTGTGTGGAATATTTGGAACCCTTGCAGGGGGTTTCATCCTTGACAAGATAGACTCTACAATTTCTAATGCTTTCAAGGTAAGAGAAAAAATTACAATGTTAAATTTGCATTTGTTTGCCTTCTAACTGGAGTATTTTTTAAGAAAAAAGAACCCAGCTTTTTTGTCCAATTTTAAGGTATGTTCTCAAATAGCTTGATAGGTGTGGTTATTCTATTAGCAAGAATATTTACCATCCTCTTAAGTTGATGATTTTTATGTTAGTTTTTAATTACTGATTCTAGGGTACTGACCTCCAGATGATTTTGTTTCTTTTTTTGCGAACGACATGCAATCACTAGTTAATGTGTCCTTTTTGGGCATGTGCCTAAGATTAGTTCTTATCATTGCCTGTTGCCTTATTTGTTCTTTAGCAGAATGACACTGGACCATTAAGTAGGCATGCCCAAATTTCTTTTTTATATACCAGTCAGCATGATGTTGGTCGCGAGAACCAACATGTTGGTCACGAGATCTTATGGGTTTCACCTCTAGCCTGCCCCAACTTGTTTGGGACTAAGGCTTTGTTGTTGTTGTATATACCAGTCAGCATGATGTTGAACATGGGTGTGTTATACTTATGTCTACTGAGTAGTACATGCCAGTCATATAGTCTGGAGGCTGGAGCAATGAAGCTAAAGGAAACTGTATATGCTGCTTACTACTGTATTAATTATGTAATTCTTACTTCAACTGACGTGATTTCTTTTCTTGTAGCTTCTTTCTGGCGCAACTTTCCTAGGGGCGATATTTTGTTTCGGTGCCTTTTGTTTCAAGAGCCTTTATGGATTCATACCCTTTTTTTCAGTGGGGGAGCTCTTGGTTTTTGCAACTCAGGTAAATACTTCCTTCGCTAAACTATTTTCACAACATGTTACATTCTGACTCCTGGTACGTAGCTGAGCTCTGAAACTATTGTTGCTAATTTAGGAACACAAAAAAATGTAGTCTTATTTTATTATGTTTGTTATCTTGGTTCCCACTTTTGAAAATCTTTACATCGGAAGTTAATCTAGTTGCTGTACGGATATTAGATGTAAAACGCACAATGATTTTAAACAACTTGCTTCTATTTTTAGTTCTTCACATATACTTATCCTTTGAACCTACAGGCTCCAGTAAACTACATATGCCTTCATTCTGTGAAACCAAGTTTGCGGCCTTTATCAATGGCTATGTCTACTGTTTCAATCCATATATTCGGTGATGTGCCTTCCTCACCCTTTGTTGGGTTTATTCAGGTACTTGTTCTTGTGCTTCTTCTCAATGAATCATAGGCAAAGAATTACTTGCTCAGCTACTTAATTGCCCATGTTCTTTGTATGTAATCAGGTCCATTATTTTCATGTGAATGAGATTACCCCCATATGCAAATATTTTGCTACGTTGATGTCTCAATGATTGTCATAATGGATTGCTTTATATGTAAATAATCCTCTGTATTAAAATATAAGACGTTTTTTGGTCTAGATTTAGGGGGAAAAAAGGTCTTATATTTTGATACGGAGGGAGGGAGTATATTATTTTAGATCCCAATATTTATGTGTCCTCTTATCACTCTATTAGTGTCCTCGCAGATGTTGATGCATTATAGGCTAATAGCATCTTAGTTGCATCCAACACCACTTGGATGGTGATGCTTTTCAGTATTGTTGCATCGTAGAGTCTTACATTGTGCTTTTACTGTTGGAACTCTGATGCAGGACAAAATCCATAACTGGAGAATAACGGCGCTTTTATTGACATCCTTCTTCATTGGTGCATTTGGATTTTGGTTTGCGGGTATGTTTTCTTATACTCCCTCCGTCCGCAAATACTTGTCAGAGGAATTGATGTATCTAGATGTATTTTAGTTNNNNATACATCCATTTTTATCCATTTCTCTGACAAGTATCTAGATGTATCTAGTAGTATAGTAATTATATAACTTCATATAATGTCTGGGCAGTATCTCATGTTTTCAGTTACTGATTAAAGGGATTGTACTGTTTCAACCTCTCGAGACTCTTGCATGTCTAGAAGTCATATGCAAGCATGATTTGAAACCAAACCAAATCACTACCATGCTTTAATGTGTAGATTGAATATGTTTATCTTATAACAAATTGAAACTTGCCCTGCAGTAATGCATTTTAGTGTGTATTTGTGATACTTGGCTGAAGCTGGGACATATTTACTCTCTGCAGGCATATTTTTGCATAGTGTTGATCGTTTCAATGAGCAGAGCGAGCATGGTGTTCCTGCCACTGAGAGATCAAACCTCAGACCATTGCTTGATGATGCAAACGATGAAGCGCGCACGATCTGAATGATGAGTTAAGTCATCAAGCAAGATGTCTTTTTTCTTTCTTAGCCGGATTATTTCGGCCGTGCGAGCGAACATGTGAAATGTAAATTTGCATGTCCGTTGGCTGTACCTGTACATAAACCATTTGCTCTCTTGGTCTTCTTGGCTTTTGTGTACAGACTGCAGATACTGCTATCAATGGTGTAACTTGGTTGATTAGAAAGGTGGGGTAATGTTTGCACATGTCAACAAAATTTCTTCCGAATTAGTCGGATCTGAAGCTAGAATTGCGTGTCCGGTCTCTACTTTCTCTAGTGCTCGCCAAACTAGTATCGCGTGGATCTCTCACGTAGTATTTGCATGATAAATTGCTTCAGCTACAAGAAGGTACTAGTAAATGCACATGGGATTGAACGCCCAGGGCATATGGTCCCAATCATTCGCCATGCCGCTCGTACATCTGCTAGGTCACCGGAATAAAAAGAACGGGCGCCCAACTGCCGACTGGAGTGGCGATGTACGCTGCACCAGGAAGAGGGAAGAGGGAAGAGGGTTGCAGCGCGATCATGACCCGGAACAACCAATGTGGTCCAGGCTGGGCGCAACAGCAACATGTCGCGTCTGGCGAGCCGTCAATCCGCCCGATGATCCATCCAGTTGCGCAGCCGCGGCTCCACCGCACATGTAACGCGAGCGGCACCCTGCAACCCAACTACACGGATCGTTGCTAGCTGCTACGTACTACTGCTCTCAGCACTTCATGCATAATCGCCGCCCGTCTGCATCGCACCATCCGCTGCTGCACGCGTGACCTGGCCTTTTGTTTGAAAACGACTCGTGCAAATCTGTTCATCAGTCTCGCTGAATGTCAGCTGAGAACGACCTGGTGTGTAGCTGGGTCTCTGTCAAGTATCAACGCTCCAGGGTACTGGAAGCATGCACGCAATGCAAGTTTCTTTTCCTTCTTTTGCATACGGACGCAGCTAGGCCAATGGAATGCTGTGCACAGCACGGCAGAGAATTGTAGTAAGCCTCGAAAGTTCTTCTATGCAGCAGATCTCAATGTTATTTTAACATGCCTCGCCAGGGTGAGATGAGAATGAGATGGATAATGGAGCCGTCCGTAGAGGCGAGAGCTACCGGACGAAGACCCCATGTGACCTGCCCCCCAATGCCTACAGTGCTGCACAGCGCTCCTGCTGCAGTGCTCCATGCCTGTCCCTGCAAGGCTGCAGTGCTCCTGTCCTCTGCACTGCACTGCACTGCTGACTTCTCGAGCCAAGTGCTACATTCAGGTTTTCAGGGTCAGACTTCAGATGCCTGCGTCTCTGCAAGTACTTGCCAATAATTGCATACGGAGCTCCCCAAAAGCTGAAACCTCACGTTCAAACCCGAAAAACAAAGGCACTGCATCATATACGTAGTAGTAGTGTCTTCAAGTTCGACTCGTAATTTTCGTTACAATTCATTCAAGTTGTTTTTCATCAGAAAGACATAGTAGTAAGAGATTTCCTGCAACGCCACTGTACACAGTAGCTAGTAGCTAGGTTCATATGTGCATTTTTCTGGCATCTACCTTCTGAAATGCGTATGGCTTTGTAGTAGTAGTAGTACACAGTGGTGACGTGTCAGAAGGCGTGAAAAGAATATACAAAGAAAGAAAATGCACATGAAACTCCAACCCCTTTATAAATTTGCACCCCACAGGGACCAAGCGGGCAAGGCCCTATCCATCCATCCCCATCACCTCCCCACACATCTGTGAGCCACCCGAACGAAAGCTAAGCCACCAGCCATCAGCCATGGCATCTCGCGACGCCGCCACCTTCCAGCTCTACCGGCCCATGGCAATGCCGACGGCGACGCCCATGTCCCAGACGATGGCAATGCCCGGCTTCTCGGCGGCCGAGGCCGCGGACGACGCCGTGGTGGCGGTGGCGGCGCCGGCGCCGAGAAAGGCCGGGGCGGCCAAGGGCGCCAAGGACCGGCACAGCAAGGTGAACGGGCGCGGGCGGCGCGTGCGCATGCCGATCGTGTGCGCGGCGCGCGTGTTCCAGCTCACCCGCGAGCTGGGGCTCAAGTCGGACGGGCAGACCGTGGAGTGGCTGCTCCGGCAGGCCGAGCCGTCCATCCTGGCCGCCACCGGCTCCGGCACCACCCCCGCCGTCTTCTCCTGCTCCTCCGCGCCCTCCACCGCCGCCGTCTCCCTCCTCGGGAAGCGCCCGCGCGAGGACCAGGAGGCGGCGCCGTCCTTCTGGGAGGCGCTGCAGGCCCGGCCCGTGCCCTGGGGCCTCTCCCCGTCGCTGGAGGCGCAGGCGTACGCGTCGTCGGTGGCGCAGGGGCACCACCACCACCTGAACCTGCTCTCCGCGCTCTCCGGCGCCTCCAGGCGACCGGAGGAGGAGTCCCGGTGACCGCCGCTGCCGGCTCTCTCGACGTGATCGCATGCGCTGACCTGCTGCATAATTCTTGGAGCTTTGCTTGCTGCTGTGTGGTGTGGCTTGCCCTACGTACTTTCGCATTCCCTTTGCTTCCTTTCTCCTTTGCGTGCACCGTGTGTTTTCTTTTGCGTGGTTTTTGGTCCGGGGAAGAAAGAATTAGTCGAGAATCTGATCAGCATCAGAGATTCCAAGGCATGCAGCAAAGCAACTGTAGATACAGGTCTGTTAGATCTTACTACTACCACTACTCCATCTCGTCAGACTTGTGATCGTGCTTGCTGCTGCTGCTAGTTTGTTACAGTGTACTACGCCACTGCGACGGCTCTGCCATCCCCCGCTGGTTGCTGTGAGTTATACAGTACGATTGATCCAACACAGTGCCACTCTTGTACCACTCGATTGCTGTTTTGCTTCAATGGAAGCCCCTCCCAATCTGTGCGAATCGTCTTGCGGATGCATCGCAGGTGCAGGGCAGAGAAAGGCTCCCTTGTGTGTGTGTGTGTGTGTGTGTGTGTGTGTGTGATTGGCGTCTGCGGCGACTGTCGAACGATGATGGAACGAAACGTCCCATTTGGCGCGCTACCATTGCATGGCAGGGCTGCGCTTTCTTTCCTGCGAAACAATGATTTAGTTGATGCTTACTAAGATTTACTTTAATCGTGGGTCGCTTTAATCTCTGCAATGCTGCTGCTGGGGGGCAAAAGCTGCCGCAGCTGCTGCTCTGCTAACGGCCTCTACTTTGCCCTGATGAAAGGCTCCGGCTGCGGCCATTATTGGTGCCAAGCTGTAAGCCATTTGGCCGGGCAGGGAAGAGAGCTGCCCTACCTTGCCTGACGGAATGCAGATCCCTGCACTCTGCAACCCCCCCCCCCCCCCCCCC
>CBMN010039175.1:0-10008 GCA_000582825.1 Hordeum pubiflorum
GGCGGGAGGGGGCACGGGATTTTTACTCAGTCGCGTGGCCGCGGACTAAATCTAAGAGGGAGGGGGCACGTTTTAGCGGTCAAAAACTCATGTTTCATAATGTTTTGGTTATAAGGGATCTGCTAGTTGGCTCTTTTATGCTCAAACATCACTTTTGCTCCTCAATATGAGTTTAAGGGATCCGCTAGAGATGCCCTCAGAAACCTTAAACGCAGGCATAAGACACATGGATAAATGATACCAAAAAGACACAGCCAAGCTACAGAAATTAAATAGCAACTTGATGCTTCAAATCTCCCAGCAAAACTCATGCAATAACTCCATTTTCCTCATGCCACAACAATAGTAGAATGGCAGATGCTAGGTTTACACCAACTACTACAAACCGAAGAAAACAACAAGCACACCCATCATCGAGGGAAGCACCCGGACAATCTTGAGCAGACCACGTAGCAATTGGAGCTGTTCTCCAACTCAAACTATCACTACTAACTATAAATTCACATATCACTACTAATTGCAAGCATCCTATATCAAATTCTTAATATCACTGCTAATTCATCCATGGATAGAATGGATACTAAAATTAACAAAGTAAGATGGTCGTACCTTGAGGGAAGTCGTGATATTGAGGGAAGTAGGGTGTCTGTGATCGCTTGCTCGACCAGCGACTGGAACTGCTTTGGGATGCCGGATCCACTGTATGGAGGGAAGCAATGCCTCCATCCCACCACCGTAGCTCCAGGAGGCTGTGCGCGTAGGGGCTTGACACGTCCTAAACATATCCATAATTTTTGTAGCTTTGATGCTTTAATATCACTGAATATGCATGGTTTGGTGATTTATTTGGACTAACATATTAATAAAGTGCCAAATGTCAGGTTCTACTTTCTAGTCTTTTTGGTTCCAGGAAAAATAAATATTTTCCGCTTATGTGAAAAATCTCAAAAAAATTACAAGAGAAGTTTTTACATCAGAAGAGAACCAGAGCCAGAAAGACAGAGCTAGGGTGGGTCCTACAGCTCCCAGGCACCCCACCGAGGCGCCCTAGGACCTAGGGGCCTGGGCAGGGCTCCCCAGCGCTATGGGCCCCACCATGGCTCTTCTCCGGTGCCCCTGGCCTATATATACCTAAAAAACTCCCACGTAATTATATCACAATTTTTTGCCACCGCCACTTTGCGTTTCGATGCGATCTCATCTATAGCCTTGTTCAGGTACTCTACTGGAGGGGGAATTCATCGCCGTCTTCATCAACGGCGATCTTCGCTGCTCCCATGATGAAGTGCGAGTACTCCACCCCCTGTACTATGGGTTCATGTCAATAGCCATGATGTAATCTCTCCCCCATGCTTCAATACAATGATCACATGAGCTGCCTAATATGATTGTGATCCATCGGATGTATTCTTTGGGGTGATTATGCTTATGTGATGAAGTGATCAGATTATATGTGATGTTTGTGCATGGATTATAGATGTATATTGCTCTTTGATTGTTTGTTTAATCACTGGACAGTTTAGATGAATGATCAATAGAGGGAGTGGTGTGCATTAGTTGGGTTCAATCTTACAACCTAGGTTATAGTAAGAGGAAAAGGTATGAAATTGTATTATTGCCACTAAGGATAAATGGTTGCATAGTGCATGAGAAAAAGTTATGTTGTCAATAGTATGTCATCTTGCTCAAAGCAATACTCTATTTTATTACTTATTACTTGGATGATACAGAGGTATCTCTGTCAAAGAGTGGAGTATTAGCCATAGATGCAGCGAAGGTCTCGGTCTATGGATTTACGGACATAGTGCCTATGTAGTATCATGACATCATATATACAAGTTCTACCATGAGCATATAACATTTCAATTCACATACTTTATGTTACTTTTATGCACCGCTGTTATTAGGAGAGATACTATTGGTGAACCTATGAACCCTGGTCCAATTTTCCTCACAAAAACAACCCTCCAATTACTTTTATATGCACTTTAATTTTCTGCCATTTATTATTCCGAAAATATAAAATACTTTCAACCACACTATACGATAATTACTTGTTACAACTAACAAAGCTAGTGAGGTTGACACCCTCATTAGACTTGTTGGGGGCAAAAATGAAGTTTTATTTGTGTTGCAGAGCCGAGGATTGGTGTAGAGAAACTTGTGTGCTAGCTAGAAACCCTTGCACTTGGAAGCCCAACACCTTGCTACCTTGTGTGATCTTTTTGAGCAAGCTGGGGGCTCAATGCAGAAGACGATGAGGAGCACGAGGGCTGACGCATGGCATCCGGATTCGGAGGTCACGGCAGTGCTTGACGAGGAGCGTCGCCTCCCCACCTCATCCATGGTCGGTGGCTGGCATCCTCCTACAACTCCTCCCCATCACCGAACGCAACCATCCCACCTGCCGCTCGGAGCTGCGGTCGGAGGAGAGACGATGCGTGGCCAACGCATCCCGGCCGTCGCACCACCGCAACGCCGAAGCCGTCACCGTCCCGCATCAGCTGACGGATCACCATCATAGCCCTCTCATTAACTCCCCCGTGAATCTCGCCATGCCAGGTCACTAGAGATGGATGAGGAAGGTAAGCGGGGAAAGAGTTGTGGAGAATGGCGGTGGAGGGAGGCGTCAGAGGTGGTGGTGGGAGACATCCGGAAGCGTCGGATCCAGAGGAAAGAGGTGGGGAATCAGGAGGGAGAGAGGAGGTGGCTGGGGCTGGGTGTGGCTAAGTTTAGTTTAGGTATTTATATGGGTGCCTGCTTGTGGACCCTGATGGGCTACTTGTGGGCTGTGACGGGCTTACCGGTCCATTTCATATTTTTTTCTTCTCCGATTTGGTTTTATTTTTATTTTCTTTTTTGATTTTATTTTTCTATCTTACTTTAAGAAACTTGTAATCTCCGGCATAGGGATGGTTCCTCCTCTACCGACGCGGCGCCGACACCACCATAGTTTCCAGCGGTGGGCGGAGAAGGCAGTCGTCAAGATCTGGAGCATAGCAGGCCAGCAATGGTGCATGCATCGAGTCCTTTTTACAATAACATACCCTCAAGTTAACTAATAATTTTGTTTTCCATTTTTTGAAATACCAAGTTAAGCAGCCTTGTGTAGTACCTTCCCAAAATAATTATCTAAAATGTACCAAATATTTTCTACATGGAACATACTACACTAGTGCAGAAACCCTTATAGAGGAACTACATTAGTGGCACACCCCAAAAGAGCAACACCTCTTGTATCTGCCCAAAATACCAGTGGTGTGCCAAAATAAAAACACGCCACTAGTACATGGGACCCAGCAGTCTGACATGGTATAAGTCACTAGTGGCATGTGGAACATAGGGCATGCCACTAGTATGACAATTACTAGTGGCGTGGCTTGATTGACAGCATGCCCTAGTAACTTCTGTCGGGCCCGCTTCTGGACCCCACTTACTAGTGGCGTGGCCTTCTACATGCACGCCACCAATGAGTCTCATACTGGCGGCATGCCCATTTAAACCACACGCCACTAGTAAGAAATTCCTAGGTCCCACATGGTCGTGGCATGCCCTTTTAGCGGCACGCCACTAGTGAGTGGCTTATTAGTGGCATGTCCCATATGGCACACGCCATTAATAGCTACGCTCAAATAATTGAGTTGAGCTCACTCTTCACACGTGAGCCCTCTCTCCTTCTTATTCCTCCCCTCCTTCACTCTCTTGCTCCTCTCACCTTGTTCTTTCCTTCAACTGTCCCTCTCTCCTCCACCCACTCACATTTTAAGATCTAACTAATTAATTAGTACTAGGTGTAGATATAGATAGCTAGCTAATTAATTAAGTCCTATAGATCTACTCTCTCTCTCTCTCTCCTCCAACCCCTCACATGCATTAAATTCCTCTCTTTTCTCTCCTCCATTAATAATGGATGGTTAGCTCCTCTCTAGTCGGCCTCTCTCTCACTCGCTCAATCGCAACATCTCGGTCGTTTCTTCGTCTCTAGTTAGGTGAGAATTAACTTTGAGGGTGCACGCATATGCATCACGGTTTATTTGAATGCAAGGAAATGTACATAGTTGTGGACAAGGATATGTGAGATGATGATAATTCATGTTTGGCGATCAAGCCATATATATCGTTATGAGCGACTTTGTTAATGCATGTGTGTATTAATTGCTTGTGGTAATGGTCATTGAGCCAAGGCAAGACCATTTTGTGGGGATTCAAAATGAGTGCCAACGTTTTGGCAAAACGATGATTCATTTCAGTTTTGTCAAATTTCTGGCCCTCAATATGTCCCATTTTTAGCAAAGGTCATGCCAAAAATTTCTATGACGAAGTTTGTTCTAATTATTTTTCTTATACCTTATAGGTATCGACCGAAATGATTTCATGGATCAAAGTTTAAATGGGTTCTTGAAGTTCGTGGTGGAAGATATGAATTGAAAGGGTCACTAGGAGATATTATGTTCTGGCACCCTGGCTCAGAGAACCGGACGCCTTGTGTTCCATCCCAGAGATCAAGTCTTCTGGAAACACACAGCAAATTGGAATATATCAGAACAGCTCTTTATTGCTATATTACAGGTACAAAGGATCAAGTAGTACAGGATACTATGAGGCAAGGTTGCATGTCTCGTGCGGGGACAATATCTACATTATTTATGTGATAGCTCAGGGCCTCGATATTAGTAGTGGAATATTAAAAAGCAGCCGAACGACGGGGTGATGGAGCTCCACTCCATAGGGACACTGCTGGGACACGGCCTAGTTCGCGAAGTAAGGACCCTCCGAATCCCTGTACACGGCTTCTCCTGCATCTGGCATGATAAGCCAGATGAGTACTTTGAATGTACTCGCAAGCTCACAACAACCAAAAGCATCAAGGCAAAACAATAACATGGCAATAACAGGTTAAGTCATGAGCAATTATTAAAGGGTGGAAGTAAATGATAAGCAGGGTATTGTTAAACTAATTATGATGTAAAACCATCGTTTAAGGTTGCATGGACCATCTTACTCTTGACCACCCGGTCAGTCAACTTACTCTTGTGATAACCCCGTGATCACCTCATGAACATCTCATGATCATCACTAGCTTTTGCCAAACTGATACTTAAACAATTATAAAGATGAGTTTCCCCATCATTGGTGTTGATCAGATAGTGTGACTTAGTATGAACTGTGTCCAATACTGTGGACGCACCTATTCGAATAGGTTCAAACACTCTGCAGAGGTTGCGCACTTTACCGACACTATGGACATCAGTCCAACAAAACTTGTTTACTTTATGACACTCCTACCATGTCACCGACATGGCCCCCCGGGTCATGTCCTGGGGAGAGAAATTTGGGCCCTGTGTCATCCCATGACAACTGCCACCCTGTGGCACTACCACATCCGTGGTAAAACTATCCCCGTCGGGATTCATGGCCAAATAAACAACCCAGGCTCCCGAGATTATCGTCGCCTACCAGGCCAAGGTAGCACGCACGCATAACCTTCCCACTGTGGTGACACCGATCAAAGGCACAACAATAGACCAAGCTAGGGCCTTCCCATAAAGGCAAATGAGGCTGCACTGGTAAGTTCGGTTTAGCGGCACTATGACTTGATCAACAAATGAAGAAATTATATAACCATTCCTTCAATATTACTTAATGATTCATGATCAAATTCATAACAATATTAAACTTACCATTTTGAAGAATAATTTACCATGCTATTTCTACTTTCAACTAAAGTGAACTAGCAAGCATTAATGTGGTGAGTCATGACTATTTCAATTTTGTGAGCTACTGATCATGTAATATTCACACCTTAACATAGCAGTAGCCTATTCAATTATTTCTACAAAAATAGCCATGATCTAACCATTTTCAAATAATTCAAATTTAAGTCAAAATTCATTTTGTAAATCATGGTCTGTAATGTCATCATGCAAATGAGTCTGGTGGCTTGCCTTGATCAAATGGGGTTTCATAGTACTCCTGGTCTTCTCCACCAAGGTTATTTTATTCTGGAAATATGTTTAAATGACAAAAATAAATAGCACATAAAGCATTTAATTTGTCCAGAAATTCTAGACAAAACATAAAATTATGAAAATTTTCCAAGATATAAAGTGGCTTAAAAGAAAACTAGTGCAAAAGGTTTCAGCTCATTTGGACTAATAGATTGAGAGCAATGGATGGTCAAAGTTTCTGGTCAAACTAGGTTTAAATGAATTTAAAAGAAAATCACAAAAAATGTCACATCGAAGATGTAAACCTGAAAACCGTCTCCACTTACGTACCAATTCGGTATGCGTGGGGGTCAATGACAGCTGGGAGCCATCTGCCATATTTAAATGAGAGAGAGAGAGGGACAGAGCATCATGAGCTTGTCGATGGCCGTTCGCCTGCGTAGCGGGCACGGTGTTGGCTGGAGATGGCCTAGGTGGAACGTCAGGTTAATGGCGACATCGTACGTCCCCGCAACTCGGTCGGAGGTGGTCGGACAGTGAGTTACGCTCCTTCTCCAGGGACGGCGGGTGGCGGTGGTCGTCGGAGTCGGACAACGCTGCATGGATTCGATCAATTAAGCATGGATTCGAGATCACATGAAGGAAATGAGCTCGGAGAAAACAATAGCTTGTGCTTGGGAGGTCCAGTGGTGGGCAGCGGTGGTGGAGCCTTTGTGGTGGAACTCCGGTGGGATCCGAGGCTGGAGGCCCTCCCAGCCTTGCCTGGGGGGTTTGGGGCTCGATTGGTGGTTGCTGTAGGGTGGTGTGGTGCTGGAGCGAGCGGGGAGATGCCCTTTTATAGGTGGAGGGCAATGCTTGGGCTCGGGTGCCACCATGGAGATGCTGGTGAAGCTCTGGCAATGAGCTAGTCGTCGCGGGGTGGATTGAATCGATGGAAGAGAATCGGAGAGGATAGAGATGTAGGCTAGAGGTCAAAGGCATGCATGGACGCGATCGGCCATAGTGCAGAACTGTACCAAAGCGGCGGCCATTGGCTATGTCCGGCGAGGGTGCTTCCAGTCAGGGGGCTGACTTCGAGCAACTGCATGGATGGCTGGGACATCGTCGGCACCAGCGGACACAGAGGGGCAGCTGGATCTAGCCTGCCCGACGCATCGCGTCAGCCAGAGCACGATGACAGCATGCCATCCGTGTGGTCAGCATGTGGGTTGGCGTTCGGGGGCACGTCACCCTGGCTAACCTTGTCTGCGGTGCCGGTGTACCCCCCAGTAGCTACCCTGGGTCACTGACATGGCTAGGTTTGGCTTTGTTCAATCGTGGTGATCCAAACACTATTCTGGATAGAATTTTTGGGCATTTACTGGGAGCAAACGGCTTGGAGTTTGGTGGTGAAATTTGGTGTGTGTGAATGATATAGACTCGTAAAATTTCAGCCCATTTGGAAATTATTTGAATGTAGTTCCTTCACAACACTACATTCTATCCAGAAAATGAACTGAATTATTTTGCTTAAATTTTTACTGGACCATGAATTTTTTTTGGATATTATGGAAATATATGATACCAAGTATTTATGGAATTAATTTGGGGAATTTAGGCAAAACATAACTAGGGGTTGCTTCACAACCTATGTTAGAAATGGATATTCCTTTTAAAGAAAAAGGAATATTTAGTGGGAATAAAAATAGGGTTTGGGCTAGAAGATAAATGGCATGATTTTGACAGGGTTTTAAAAACCTTGATTCACTTGGGAGAAGAAAAGAAAATATTCCCCCAAGCTTAAAGTCCTAAGAGCCATTCAAAATATAAATCCAGGGGCAAATTTCCAAATAAATCCAGGAGAATTTTTGAAATGAAAAAGGTTTAAAACCAGGGTGTCACAAATATACCCCCCTTAGGATGAATCTTGTCCTCGAGATTCGGTTGCTTAGGGAACAAATACGGATATGCTGACTTTAGGAAATCTTCTCTCTCCCAGGTAGCCTCTTCCTTGGTATGGTGTTCCCACAATACCTTATAAAACCTGATCACCTTGTTTCAGGTAGTTCTTTCCATCTCATCCAAAATTCTGACAGGCATCTCTTCATATGTCAACTCCTTGGTCAACTCCAATTCTTTCATATATGCATGTTTGACTGGCGGTGCAATACACTTCCTTAACTTAGGTATGTGGAAAACATCGTGAACCTCAGACAGTTCCAAGGGCAATAACAATTGATATGCCACTCTGCCCCTTCGAGCTATCACTGGAAAAGTTCCAATGTACCTGGGAGCAAGTTTTCCATGGGTTGAAACCTTTTCACTCCCTTCATCGGGGTTACTCGAAGATAGGCGTACTCTCCAGGTTCAAAGTTTACTTCACGATGCTTAGGGTCATAGTTACTCTTTTGGCGGGATTTGGCTGCTCGCAAGCGGTCCTGAATCACCTTGACTTGCTTCTCGGCCTTGAGCATCAAATCCATGCCAAAGATCCGACTGTCTCCTATCTGTGACCAATTTAAGGGGGTATAACATTTACGTCCGTATAATGCCTCAAATGGTGACATCTTGAGACTTGCCTGGTAACTGTTGTTGTAGGAGAATTATGTGTATGGAAGGCTATCTTCCCACTTGGTTCCATAGGTGAGAGCACAGGACCTGGGCATATCCTCCAGTATTTGATTTACTCGTTCTGTCTGTCCATCCGTCTGTGGGTGATAAGAAATACTATGCTTCAGCACGGTTCCCAAGGCTTGGTGTAGACGTAACCAGAATGCTAAGGTGAATAGGGAACCTCTGTCTGATGTAATGGACTTGGGTACTCCATGAAGACTAACGATTCTAGACATGTATAGCTGGGTAAGCTGGTCAGCTCGATAGGTTGTTCTTACTCGAATAAAGTGGGACACTTTGGTGAGTATGTCCACAATAACCCAGATGGCATCATCGCCTCGGGCTGACTTGGGTAACCCAACGACAAAGTCCATAGAGATATCATCCCACTTCCACTATGGAACTTGCAATGGCTGCAGCAATCCGGCTGGGTTCTAGTGCTCAGTCTTAACTTTATTGCATATAGGCTGAGTTGATGAAAGAAAAGAGGCAAAGGGAGGAACGCGAGGCAGCACATGCGGCACAGCTGCAGGAGGAAGTGCCCGCAAGAGAGATGCTCCAGGCATAGTTCCAGGGTAGTACTTTCCCATAATAGCCATCAATTTTTACCGATCAATTCCTTGCTACAATGCTAACAAAAATAACTGCAGGCGCTTTCTGATCATGTGGCGGCTATGACGGCTCCTCCTCCACCTCCACAACCGTAGAGCTCGTGTCCAAGGAGTTGATGTTCTGTGCCGAGAGGTTGTGTCGGCGGTGACATGGATGATGCATGTGAATGTGACACCCTGATTTTCGCTTCCCGATTTTTCCTTCACGGGATTGGACTCCCTTTTTTTCGATGTTATTGGATTTTCTCTCGCTCTTGGGTATGTGAAGATGGTTATATAGCCTTGCCTTTCCTATCAGACCAGAGACTCTCCTCTAACTACTCTTGCCACCCAAGATATATTCTCAGGGTTTTGCTGCCAAAACCCTACTTTCCGAATTATCGGAAGGGAAACCCCAATTCCTGCAGTTACAAAGGAACCCCAATTTCCTTTGATCTTTTGCCTCCCAAACTTTTTCCAGTGATCATCCTATATCTATCAACCCTGGATATGCAAAAATATTGCCAAGTTATTTGCAATTTTTTTCATTTAAGATTAATTCCTTTTTTGCCAGTTAAAGGAATTAAATCCAGGGAAATATCTAGATATCTCTAAAGTTCATGAAAACTTGTGGAGATATTCTTTGTGGCCATATGGAGCTCTCATAAAAATATTGGCCAACATTAAATAAGGGAAATTGCATTTTCCTTTATCAAGCCAATATTTCATTTCTACCACTTTCGAAAGGAGCTACCATTTTGCTTGCTCCTAAAATTCCCAAAATGTTCCTATAACTCCGAATATGCCAAAACCTCAAGTTCCACAATACCAATTTTGAGCACATCATCCACTCCTTGTTTCTGGACCAATTTTGAGAT
>CBMN010039185.1:5704-17257 GCA_000582825.1 Hordeum pubiflorum
GCCACATAATCGCGGGCACGGCTTCCTGAAAGATTGAACGCTGCAAGGGTGCTCCAACTCAACCGTCACAAACTAACCACAAGTTGCGATAGGAAAACCTCAACTGCAGGATAGTCAAAAATATCCTCGGAATCCCTATGGACAAGACATTCCACTAAGGTAAAACAAGTCCAGTAAGACCTCCCAGCGTGCAAACAATCCCGATAGGAGCCACACGTATCTTGTTCTCAGGGCACAACCGGATGGGCTACACATACAACAACTAATGTCCCGAGTTGCCCCAGGTATCCCACACTGCGCTCTTGTTTGGACCAACACCATAAGCACAAGCCCACCTATATTATGTTGAATAACGAACCATGGTTACCGCTAACTCCCTTTGCCTCAATCTAATTATCATTACTATTATGTTGGAAAAATTGTAAAACCAATGTTGGGCCTTGCTTGAAGAGTTTTATTTAAAGACGAATTATCAAGGGGGTCCGCATAACAACCCCAAGCATGTTAGGAGCACTCAATATGGAACATAACACAGGTAATCGGAAATTAAGGAGGCAAGAGTGGAAAAAAATAAAAAGCAAAAGGTAGAAGCTTCCACCCTTTACCAAGTGTATATATGCATTAATTAAATAAACAAGATAGTGTAATATCCCATGATATTCTACAACTAGCAACACTATAAGAAGGGCTAAGCAAGCGGTAACATAGCCAAATAATGGTTTGCTGGGATGGTGGATGGTTAGAGGTTTATTATGGCATTTTGGGAGGCTTGACAAAGAAGTGCTAGGTAGCAAGACATAGTGATAGAAATAAGACCACTAGCATAGCAAATATAGTATTGATATCCAAGGTAATGATCATCTTCCCGGATTCCCGCTTGGAAGAAGATCGAATCCATGAAGTGGTCAAACAACGTAGCCGAATGAATCCTACACTCCGAACGCTATCGGAACTCTAGTGTGAAGAAGTGAAACTAGAAACTAACGAACAACACACCTTAAATAAACAAGCATAATCATGGAATGATGCACAATCAAGTATGATGCAGGTCCATTTTAGGATGCATGGCATGGCAAAGCACAACATCAATTACTACACATTAAGTAGAGCTCAATATGCAATGAGTTGGAAATTGGCGAAACTCCAGATTCAGTTATTTAATTCACTCTTGTTTAGATACCCAACAAATTTAAAGGTTATTTAATATGGCAATAGGTGAAGCATAATGAAACTAGCTATCTAGGCAATTTAAATGAGGCCGGAAACAACACATAACAATTCTGAAAAATTCCCATATGTAATTTTTGAATTAGGTATTGTTCTGCCTAAAACGTAATTTTTAATGTTGTTAAACATGCAAAGTAAGTGCAACATGTTATTCAACACATTTTTCTAGTCAAGTTACATAAATAGTTTATTTAATTTGGAACTACGGTTAATTAGTTATGAAAAAACGTTTTAGCATGTCATTTATGCAAATTAATGCAAACATCATTTTGAATGTTTTTAACATGCATGAGGATGAAATGATCAAATTATATGCAATGTTTTGAAAATGGTGACATAATACGATCTAGAGCATTTGTCACCGTGAAGGAAAGACTTGTGTGTCACGGCGGCGAATCAGAAAAGAATGCCACGACAACATTTCGGTGATCCGGTAACTCCATTGAGATACCGGTGCAAAGGAACAAGTGTGGGTGTGAGTGTGTCATGCAAAATATGATCGGAGTGATCTCTGGCAGACCAAGTAGGGAACAACGATGAGCATGGTTGGTGTTCTCTGGCAGAAGGGTGACAGGGAGCTCGGGAGGCGGAGATGATCGGGGTGGCATGCCAGCGAGCAGGCAACAGCGTTCCATGGCCTTGAGATTGGGGCCATGGCGAATAGAGCAGCGGCAGCTACTTGGGCAATAGGCGAAGATGATCTAGGGCACGAGTTGGAGGCTTGCATAACCTCAAAATGGAGGACCCTTCGATTGCTGCCCGTGGGTGCAAAGTGGAGGCATGGTTAGCCGATGCTTCGAGCTCGTCATCCATGGCAGGATGACGAGGAGACCAGAGGAGGAAGGCGATGGAGGAGGTGCAAGGGTCTTGTCGACGAGGACGGCTGGTGCGCATGCGCTCGCACGGAAGCAGAGAAGAGGAATGAGGGGCGAGTCATCTCACTGGCCAAGGCATCGGGTAGCGTGCCATGGGAGGCGGAGCTCAGTGACAGGAGGGAGAAGGGCGCGGCAGGGAGAGGGGCAAGGCAGCGCGAGGAGGAAGGAGAGATCGAGAGCGGCGAAGTAGAAGAGGTGGAGGTGGTGGCGTTGTCGGTGGAGCGACATGGCCAAAGGCCAAGGTCACGGGCCGGTGCGGTACGCAGGCCTCCCGCTCCTATCTGGTGGTGCGGCGGCACAAGGAAAGGAGACGAGGGAGAGAGGGCATCCATCGGGAGGAGCGTGGCTAGGGTTCATGGTGTGGCTGGGTCTTGAGCGTGCCACGACGGCCATGGGCCAGCGTGCGAGTAGCACTGCTACTCTCTCTTCTATTTCTTTGTTTATCTCCAATTATAGAAAAAAAGAAGGAAAGGAAAGGGGTTAGAGAAATAATGTGGACCTGGAAAATGTTTTCCTTAGATCAGGAAAAACATGGACAATTTCTATTTTGCCCAACCAACAAACTATGCTCACCTTTGCCCTTCCCCCTCCACCACCTGCTCACAAAATGCCAAATGGAGCACCACAATCAAGTGAAACCCTTTGACCGTTACCTCCTGGCTAGTGGGCCGGCCTGAACTCATGACAGGTGGGTCGGCGCATTTGGGTCAGCCAAGCATGCACCCAAAACTTGGCCGACCAATTTTTTTCGTGCACACCACGTAAATAAAAAAGAGCCAAATTCAAACTTAATATTAGTTATACATTAAAACGGTGGGCAACCGCCTGCCAAAGTCCACATTTACATTATTTAAAACACAAAAAACTTAATTATGGGGTCACTGTCCCTGTGGTTCCCTAGGCGTCCTCAGTGTCCGAGCCAGGACCACCGGTCAGGTCCACCAGCTCCGGCGCTAGGCCTGCCCAAGGAAAGGTCGCCTCCCATGCACGGGTTGCGTCCGGCACCGGCTACGCCGCCGACGGGCCTTCTTCTCTGCGGGCACGGTGCTCCGCCTCCTCCTCCTCCTCCCGTGCCCAACAGGCACGGCGCTCCTCCTCCTCGCGCTCTGTCTGCATGAGGCGCTCGGCCTCCTAACGCTTCGCCGCTAGGTGGCACTGCCTCCAGCGCTCGAGGTAAGCCGCCTCCTGCGCCGGTGTAGCCCCTAGCCACATAGGGGGCGCGCTGACCCACTCGCGCACACGACACACCCATGTGTACGTCTCCTCCGGGAACGGCTCGGCCTTCTGCACGGGGTGCCTCAGCGACGAGGAGGGGACGACACAGACGCTGGCAGCAGATAGGCGGAGGGCCTCCGCCAGCCTCGCCTGGTACTTCGCCTCCTCCGACAACACCTTACGTCGCTCCTCCTCGATGGAGGTTTAAATGGAAGCCTCCAGTGTCGCCTGGTACTGCTCCTTCTCCTCCTCCTCCGGCTTGGTGACAGGCGGCGGTGGAGGGTTGGTGTGGTGCTCCTGGATGCCAACGAGGCGTTGCTCCTCATGCTCATGGGAAAACCACCTCCCCCAGTTGGGAGAGTCCGGAGTGTACGCCTCCATCCAACGTTGCTCTGACGTAAGGAGCTCCCGCCGCCTGCGCACCTCCTTGGTGTGGGCCCGCTGCGATCGCGGCACGGCTGGTATCGAGATCCATTGCAGATGCAGATGCCAGTTGTGCGGCAGTGTGACATATGGGTATGGCAACGGCTGCATGTACACCCAATGCCAGCATGCCTGGTGCACTGGAATGTGTAGGCGCTGTCACACGGGGAGGGCGGGGGAGGCGCCAGTGGAAGCGGAGGAGAAAGCGCGCGCGAGGAGGATGCACCGGGGGTGAACTTCGCCTTGCCCTTGCCAGAGCCGCTGAGCAAACCCATGGCTAGGGTTAGGTCATCGACGGCGAGGGAGCACACGGGAGGGGTGGGGGGCAAGATGTGGATGGGTAGTGGAAGTGGATGATGTCAAACCCCCCGCACGCGTGGATTAAAAAAGGACGGCCCTCATAGCTTCCAGTCGCTGAAGCGTGGGTCCACAGTATGTGGCCACGTTGAATATGACCGCGTCTAGTAGTTGGTTGGCAGACACGTAAGGCCGCTGTCGACACCGAAGATTGGTGATTGTCTGCAGGCAGTGGCGATTCTACTCAACAGGCTTCAACAGGCTCTAGCCTACCCTCAAAAATTGCCACACAAAATAACACCAACAATGATCAGCACACTTGTAGTTAGGCGTGGCACATAAAATGGCTTCCCATATCAAAAATTAGTATCCTTGAAGATGAGCTTGCCCTGCATTTACGTCCCAGATCCGAGCAGAAATGGTAGACATTTTTCCATTGAAAAATCTACAGTGTGAGCATGCCATGCTTTTCTTGGCCATGATCGTTTAGTGTGCAAATATAGGTTCCATGCCCAACATGGGTCATCTGGACAGACTATTCCGTGGTTAACCCTAAACCCTATCTCATTCCCCTTGAAAACCATCCAACCTTGTTCGTGGTAGCTAATTTATGTGAAGGGAATATCATGCAAATATTCGCTGTCATGGTTTCTAATTTTTTCCTAGCAACTCAGTAACATAAAACAATGGTGTGCGCAAGTTTTGTATTTTTTTATTTTTTTATTTAGTTGTGCTCAACCCTAGCTCTCAAAACCCCACAAACCCCTCTCAAAACACCTCAAACCCCTCTCAAAACCCTGCACTATAAGGCCGTTGGATCGCTGTTCGGGAATGGTTTAGATCAGGCGCTAGGGTTTTCTGATCTGCGAGATGAGCCCTGATTGGCTGGATGCAGGCTGGGTGTTCCGTGGTTACGTACATGATGTCCCACCTGACAACGAGGCAACAGGGACACGCGATAGTGGCCGTGGGCCTCGTGCTTGACGCATTCAATGGGGACGGGTCGCTCCTCGAACTGATGGTCCGTCCAATGACTTAGCGTGCCATGCATGCGTCCAGCGACCCTATGCAGATTGCAATGCATGTGCGTAGCCACCCGACACAACTATGTCGTATCGGGGCAATTAGCGCACATTCAGAACGCAGCTACGTTGCACCAAGGCAATTAGTGCACCCTCGGGACGTAGCTTTACCGATCGACCCGCCTCGGTTGAGTGCAAAAAAATGCATTCAAACGCCAAACATTCACACACATAGGGCTCTGATGGGCAATTATTAGAGGGTGCTCTGATGAACACATTCAAACGGGTGCGTCACACCGCGGCTATTTAAACCCCTGCCGTCTACATCTTCGCCAGAACTCGCATCCATCTTCTTCCTCATCAAAATCCAAAGCAAAACCAGATCCCGCCCAAGACAATATGTAGTTCCACGGCCCAACCTACCGCCTGCCGGCCACTATGCCGAAGATGCGGTACCCCGCCGGGGTCATCGTGGAGAACACCCTTCGCGTGTGGGCCATCTCAAGGTGGAGGGGCTCGACGGAGGTGGCTAATTTCCTGCTCGCCGTTGGCTAGCACCACCTCCAACCCGACTCTTCAGTGATGTTCCACGTGGAGGAGGTTCGTGTCAATGGCCTTGTGATTTGCCTCACCGCTCACTTCACCAACTGCCTCAACGCCTACTTCCTCCTCGGCAGAGTCTTCTAGTGTGGGTGCGAGTTCATCGCCTCCAGCACCCACAACATCTGCACCAACTTCGATACCATCTTCCCCACCTCCGGCGGCATGCACACTCTCCCCCACAACATAGAGGACGAGGAGTGAACAAGCGCCCGGAGTGGCCAGGTGGTGTGTGCGGGATAGGTTATCTGTAAGGGCGCTACTATAAGCCCAAATATTAATATATAGGGAAATATCTATGTATGTAATGTTCATCTTCCCAAATATTAATCAAAATTGAATTTATATTAACGTGATTGTATATTATTTGCATTTATATCCATGTGTGAAAATGCGGGGCTTTGCTACATCTATGTAATTGTCCAGCGTAATCTTACGTGAAAGCTGGCTTGGCATGATATGATTGGAAGAAAAAATTGCTATGGCCCCACCACCCCGAAAATTAGGAGGCAGAGAGAAGTAGATTAAAAATGTTACGTATTATTAAGTAAATCTTTATGTAGATGTAGGATTATTGGAAAACGCGAACAATGCCTATGTGGAAACAGCATGCGACGCTGATTCAATTTTGCATGCCCGTGGGTCCCACACGTTAACCCCGAATTATGTAGGATCAACCGGCCACGCAAAATCAGTAATGCATGCAGCCAAATCCCAGTCCCACGCGACTGTAGGCACCGGCGATGTGAATGCATGCGGGCTTACACGTCGGTCCCACGAGTCAGCACGGGCGATACGAATGCACGCGGCCTGACATATCGGTCCCACGCGTCAGCTCCTGCGATGCGAACGCATGCGGACTTATAAGTTGGTCCCGCGTGTCAACACCAGCGTAGTAACGGTTAAAGGCTTTGACCCGACGGTAAGGCACCATTTGTTCTCTTGTGAGGCGCGGGAGAGTGGAGGAGGGGGAAGTGAGCACAGTGATACGGGTGGGGCAAAACTGAGGAGAACTAAGGAACGAGGGGCACGAAAATAGAAATCCCAAGAACATATGGGCAAAAGTTGGATGCCAAGAATTGAGATAGAAAAGGAATGGAATTAAAATTCAGGTGTATTATGATTCGAATATTTTTATTATAGCACCCTAATAATATTGGGAGGATGTGTTATAAAGAGAAATCACCATGTGAATTCCCTCAATTTAAATAGATCAAAATGTCTATGCAATTTACTTATTTGTGTTGCAAAAAAATTATGACATGATGGCATGATGAAATGATGCAATGCAAAATAAATAAATAAAGCAAACAACATCATGATAATAATGAAAATACAATGAATCGGTCTTGGGCTGTTACATCTCGTTTTGCCGAGATGTATTTTGTAAAGTCAATATGACAAGACAACCATAATGATGACTACATCCCTAGTTCACCTTGTTTGTCATCTTCTTCTTATGATAAATCTCAGCTATCAAATGAAGCTTATACAGAGAAGACTATTTGGGTCCCACAACAAGGAGCCATGCCAAAAAAATACAACAAGAGGTGAATTTGCTCCTAGCTGGTCATAACTCAAATATTCATGAGAACTTTATACTGCCTAAATCTTGTGTGCTAACTTTACTCTGGTAAAATTTTGAGGACAAGCATCAACTTTTAGCTCATCAAGAAACAAGTTCATCTCATGAAATAAAAATGTTCTGCAACCCTTGAAACAATTTTGGAGAAAACAAGTTTCACCTCTCGTGTATAGGATGTTTTGGTGACAAGGGAAACTACTTACACCTCAAGGAAGAATAGAAAGTTATCTCAATCATCTACTATTGCATGCATAGTTACAGAATTCATCCCAAACATATTTCATCATGCCACATGAAAATATGATTATCCAACACATATAGAAGGCCAAAATGGAAAACAAATGAAGTCTACTTTCAGGAAATTAAAAGGTACCTCATTTGGAGTTTTGAGTCGAAGGATATTACAGTTCAAATGCAAGTTGTCCAGCATTAATTTTTGCACGAGTCTCCATGTGTGTTTTCCCTTTCCAAGATGGTTACCATGAATTTGAGCCCCTGTTTTGACAGGTTTCGCACCTAAGCTAGGAGGGTTGTTCCTATAAATACCCCATCTCCACTTCAACCACAACTCTTTGGTTATTTGATTTCAGCATAGGTTACCTAAGTGCTACCAAAATCTTGTTTGAGAGTTCACTTTCTCCTTATCTCTTGTAATCTTGCCTTATGAGAAGGTAAACACACTTTATTATTTTACAACAGTAGACATTCAGGCGGCGATCAGTTCGTGCTTCCAACTTTGTGCATCGTTGCATGGATTGGATACTTATAGTGTGGTTGGGTGAATACTTGTTGATGGTGGTTGCATATGCAATAGTTGGCATCGGTCTTGTCAGGTTGCACTAGTATCTTTACCCGACAACACTATTGGCTAGGATCAAGGGTTTCCTTCTTACCATTCAGTAGCGTTGATTCATTTCACAAGCAAATCCTATGTGAAGATCGGGCAATCCCATATCACATAACATGCACCTACTCAATGTCGCTAGAAGATGGACGCATCATCGTCAATGGATGGAATGAGATCTATGACATCTACAACTTTACCGAGCCTGGAGACAAGATAATCAGCGTGCTCCACCTAGGACATGTAGGCTTGGACCTCTTCTTCCATACCATCGCTAAGGGGGTGCGTGACGAGTATGTGTATTCAGAGAGTCGAACATGCATGTCTCTTTTGATTATCGTTGATATTTTTGAGTATTATACATGGTTGTATTGTTAAGACCTTTTTTCCAGAATTGCTATGATGTATGTACTATATGATAATTAACCATGTTGAACATGTGCGTTGTTTAGATTACGATCCAATGCTAGTAATTGCTATATGTAATTTTTGTAGCCCAAAAATGGAACCATGGCACCATCTTGGGCTACAAAATGTTGAAACTACTTTTCTACCATGGCATAAAAAGTAGGCCTTTGTGTCAGGGTTGAATCCGGCGGATCTCAGGTAGGGGGTCCCGAGGTGGTGATCTTGCTTAGACAGTAACATGAAGAACAAGAGACACAATGTTTAAACAGGTTCGGGCCCTCTCAAAGAGGTAAAACCCGATGACATTCTTTTGTTGTATTGATTCTCTTGGAGTACAAAGTAGAGGATGATCTACCTCGACAAATTATGTGAATGAATCTAACTTATCCAGTATCTCGAATATGATCTATCGACTAGTCTAGCCTCAATTTATATAATGTAGCGGAGGTCTAGGATATAGAAGAGTCCTTGTCTTGTGCGTCAAGCGTTGTCGAATCTTCCTTGTATTAACGTCCACGGAGTCCTTGGGCCTCATGGCCGGGAGACGACATGGTGTGTACCCCGTAGTCCAGGACACTATCAGTAGCCCGTGAACCGGTCTTCAAGTTAGGGACGCTCCTCTATTCTTCCAAATTGTTCTTCATCTTCGGGCGTCAGTCATGTTGGTTCAATAAATCTTCTCATACTTGGTCTTGAGGATTGCTGAGGTGTATCCGAAGAGTTCACATGTCAGGCATCCGAGGAGCCCATTTAAGTTCTCAAACTTTATCAAATGCCTTGTTATATTCTTGTAGCCGAACTCTAACTCTGAACTGCCTCTGAAGTGGTGCACCACCTCGGTCTTGAGTTGTCGATGTAGATTTTTGGCCTCCAAGGAAATAAATCTTCCAAGCCGCTTGAATTTTATTCTCTACCGAGATGTATAACCAGTAGCCCTCAAGGTGCGTGTCCCAAAGGTGCACCTGAAAGATAATATAAAACCGCTAATCCTAGTAGACTCCGAGACTCAAGCCTTTTCGAGGAATCGGCTTTAGGATGGAGTCCTTGCTTGATAACATAATTTTAGGAACAAAATGCGGTGTGTAGTAGCCCCCCGAGACTCAGGTTGGGTGCGGCCGACCAACCCGAGTATCTTGATCTCCTCGGAAACCATATTGCACTTTGAATTTTCTACACTGAATCGTCAATGCAGTAGCCCCAGAGACTTGGTTTGAGGCAAACAATAGAGGATCGTATCTCCTTGCAAACTTAGTCAACCTCATTTTGTGTTTTTTCATCACCGAGGTGTAGCTCACGAGGGAAGATAGCGAACTGCATGTCAAAAAAGATATTTCTCGAGCATAATTATCACGTAGGACACTTGACCTAGAGGATGTCCTACCTTTTGAAGAAAAAAATGCAAATAGGTTAAAAGGAGTCATACGCTCGGAAAACAAAAAAACTTACATAAAAACTTTATGTCTGAAGTAAATAAAGTTTTTTGTGCCAATCCAAAATTGGTCTTAAATTAATTTGTGCTTCTGTTGTGCTTCAACATGATACGTCCGGTGTCCACACTTCAAGTGGGCCAGCCTTCGGCTACAACACCCTTGCCCCGAAGGCGAATACAGAGTACTTCTAAGGCCAATTTAGCGACCTAAACTCAAGCGACACATAGAGAAGGAAGGCATGACAGCTCGTTGGTTGTTCTTCGAGCCTAAAAAAGGAGTACCAGAAAAAGACTTTGCAACGGCTAAGAAGAAAACACTTATCATAAATCGACACATATTAATTTAAGAACCTCTAGTTAACTTGGGTAAAGAAAGTGTTTTAGAAAGTTGATATTCTACACAAATAACAATTGTGTTTTACACGAAAAAATGCCTGGTCGAATAGAACAAAAATTGAAAACTGAAATTTATTGAGCATGAAAGTGACCTAGCTATTTTTTTTGTTCTAGATGTTGATGACGTTGTCCCAGATTGCAACTGGAAGGCTTCCCAGACCCGAAGCCGGTCCTGAGGTGGCCGAATGAAGAGCTCGACTTGATTAAGTGACGATAGAACATTGTTCACGTGTCGAGGCAAAGCCCCCTTTCCATCTAAGATGACAGAGTAGGTCGGCAGGATGACGCCGGAGTCCTCGAGTAGGTCGATAAAGCAATGGTGAATCCCCCAGTCCAATTGAGGTCAAAGAGCAGGTCTATGAGGTGACGTTGGAGCCCTCACATTACCGACGTGTCGTAGAAGGTCGGCAAGGTCAACGCGGGCTCAATGAGGTGAAGATGGGTGATGCTGACGCGGGTCAAAATTTGTGACGCGGTCGATGCCAGCTTTATGAACTGACGGCGTGGAGATGCTATGGCACCCAACCCGCTAAATTCATGAGGCGATGATGTCGTCTTGTGGACGCTAAACTCCTGGTTAGCTATCGGAGGTGTAGATCCAACATTGTTGATGCCAGATCGATGGAGCAATGACGAAGTCGATTATGGCACAGGTCGCCATTCGTGGAGCAAGAAGATCAGGCTGGTTTAACACCGATGAGATGGTGAAGATAACCTTGGAAAAGGGTCAAAAAAATTAGGCACGTGCTTGAGAATTAAACACAACACATGACAAGAAATTCCTTCAAAAAGGACGTTCGATAACCCATTTACGAAAAAAGATGAAATATAGTCGAATTAGTTTTCACACAGAAAACATATCCAAAAAATTGTTGCACTCCTCGGTCTCGTCCCGGAGTTTGAACGGACGGATCAAGATGAAATTTTTACGGTTATCGACATAGCAATTCCTCGACTCTTCGTCCAAATTTGTGTAGATTTCCGTCTAGATTCGACATGGCTCTGGTATATTGATGATCGGAGATTCCTCGATCGAAACACGATGAAATTATACTTGGTCACTATAGGCTCGATTCAACACAATTCCACAGAAGCAATTGTCAAAGCAATTGAGACGTCCCTGACAACCCACAAGTGTAGGGGATCATTTGTAGCCTTTTTCGATAAATAAGAGTGTCAAATACAACGAGGAGCTAAAGGTAGAACAAATATTATCTCAAGTTCTATCGACC
>CBMN010039187.1:0-12261 GCA_000582825.1 Hordeum pubiflorum
TTCTATGCCAACAGTGCCGTATTCCAGAAGACTGGTCTCTGGGCTGGAATACGGGGCGTTCCGGTTTTCTCTGAGCCGGGGTGCCACATGCATGTACGATCTTGAGCATATGGTGATATGCAGGCATTGCACATATGATGTGTTGGTAAATTAGATGAGATCTAATTATAGATGTTCATGGTCTTTCCCTTCTAATTATAAAGTTTTAATCTTAACGGTATAGTGATATTTTATTAAAAAATATTGCTTTTTCTGGACCTTTTATGCTACTCTTGAGTATGCTAATCATTTGACTAAAGTCATGCTTCAGATGCTTTGGATTTCACTTTAGTTGAGAAAGATAAATTTTGTGAAGAAAATGGCTTCTAGATTTGATCTATATGAAGTGTAGTATGGGGTTCGAGATTTTTAATTAAGTCTCACGTTTCATACACCATGCATGTCAAACTAACAACATGACGTAATCATGCTTAACGATTACATAAGTAATTAAAATTTGAGTACTTAAACCCTAGCGGTCATAGTAATTATCAAAAATGATTAGAGGCATTGAACTTGTTTTTGCAGGTTATGCATGTGATGTGGTATAGCATTCAGCGACTCAATATATTTGTATGAGATGTGAAGTGATCGTAATTTATTTCATGACAGCCAGCATGATGATTGAAGCCATATGACTATCATTAATTTAATTGACCTACATGTCAAATCATGTAATGCATTTATTTTATTGGCCGTAGAGATAGCAATAGTAATAGTTGTGAGGACGTGATGGTAACAATTGTATAGGGACGCATTTGGTTACCTGCATTACATCGAGCTAGGCCCGCATGGAAAGAATTTGGGCCATTTGGTTGCCTGGCTCCCGTGCGATTCGTGGCCCGCACGAACCTCAAAGCAGGCCTGGGCCTGACTCTAGAGGAACGGTCGAACCGGTCGTTTTTGCGAACCAGGCTCACTCGAGCCACGCGCGGCGAGCGCCTGCACGCTTGCGAAAGCGCGGGAGACGACGCGACGGCTCATAACTCTCCACGCCCCCTCTCCCGTCACCTCCCTTGCCAGTTCACACCCACTCCCTCTCTCACCTCACCGCCCGTTCAGTTTCTCCAATGGCAACGCCGCCATCTCGCCACGCCCCATCCACTCCGGTCATCGCCGGCAACAATCCCATCCAAGAGAGGTGGGTTGCCGGCCTCTCCTCCGCTGGAGTAGATCTAGCGGCGGCACTGCGAGCTCCCTTCCCATTCTGCACCATGCCGTCGCCCCGGGCCAATGCAGCGGCGGCGCCGGTCGCTTCGGCTCCGCCACTGGAGCCGGTGGTCTACTCCTTCGGCTCAAACCTGGCAGGGATCCAATACCCTCCGGCGCCGTCCTTTGTCGTCCCCTCTTATGGGGGTATTTTTACCCCCATACGAGGGTTTTCTCCTCTTCGTCTGTTGCAAGGGGAGGTGAGCTCCAGGACGCCGGTGTCATCTTCGAGCCGACGCAGGATGAGGTCCACGGCCGCGGCCCTCGGAATGGTCGGGTCCTCTTCATCGGCGGCGCCAGCACCCCTCTTCCTGTCGGGTTTTTCTCCACGGCTGGCGTACGCTACGCCGGCAACCCGCACTGTAAGCTCTCAAATCTCCCTTTGCTTCGTACTTAGGGTTCTTAGGGTAGTTCTAGTTGTGTTCTAGGACAATAGATTCGATCCGATTCGACTGGATTCGACCGGATTCGATAAGAATCCACTGTTTTGGGGATGAACTAGAGTGCATGCATACTTTGTTCATCCCACATGGCTAGATTGTTCATAATGCAGTGTTAGTTTACATCATTTTAGTGCCATTGTTACTTTGTATTGCCACACTGTAAGTTTGTAGTGCCACATTGTAACTTTGGGGATGAACCAGAGTGCATGCGTACTTTGTTCCTCATAGCACAGCTACAGATGTTCAACGCTAATAGCTCCAACATCTGCAGGGTCCGGTGCTCCAAGCACAGCTGCGTTGGCGACATCGCTCGTGCTATATAGTTTGTTCCTCGTAGTCTGAACTTAAGTAGTGTAGGTTTGAACTGAAGCCCGATCGACTATTTTGCTGTGAACTTGTCTATATTTTGCCCAGGGAGCAGCACACCGGGGGTCCAGTAGAGGCATGGGATGCCCTGCTGTTTTAAAACGTATGCCTAGTAGTACTTACTGCTTGTTCTTGCTTTGGTCTTGGTTTGTTCTTGCTGTGTTCTTGCTTTGATCTTGCTGATGATGATCCGTGTGTGTTGTGTGTGTTGTGTGCTCATAAATGGTTGTTAAGTCCATCACATTTGAAAGGGATAACAGATCAAGTACTTGCACACAATCAAACAGATGTGCTTTGCATCTACTCACACCCGAAGCACAAACACAGACAACCAAACAACATGCATCCAGTCGGGCCTTGATGCAATGGAGGCAACTAATCATCATGCAGATGTTGGTTTTTTGCCTGCATATGCTTAGCCATGCCCAACTGCAAGCATACAAAAGGACAAAAAAGGTGCATGTAACCAAACGCGCCCTAGATGTATAGCAAATATGTGCAATGTGTACAGAAACAATAGACATCAAAACATATATTTAAAAAGAATCATACATTTGAAAAAAATTAAACATGTATTAAAAATGTTCATGACGTATAAAAAAGTGTACAACATGTAAGAAAAATATAGACACATGTAGGAAAAAACAACGAAAATTAGTGCAAAAGAATAAAAACGGTGTTCCCTAAAAAAAAGATGAAAACAGTAAAAACCGAGAAAGAAACAAAGAAAGGCAAAAAAATGATAAAAACAAGAAACAAACATAGAAAATAGAAAAAAAATATAGAAATAATAGAAACAAGTGATGACGGAGAAAGAAACAAAAGAAGCAAAATAAAAACAAAGAGAAAAGGAAAAATAAAACCATCGGTAAAAAACGAGAATGAAACGAAGAAAACCAATGAAAAAACCAAGAAAAAACAAAAAAGTTTGAAGAAACCCGTGAAAAAAACGAACGAAAAAAGAAAGAGAAAAATACAGCGACCAAAACAAGCGCTAAGAATGGGTCATCCTAGTTAAACTGCTATGTTTGTTCTTCTAAGAGCCTTTTGAACGATATACTCTCTCTATAAACTTATAATGACCTAAAAAGTCTTATATTAGTTTACAGAGATAGTACATGTTTCAATTGTAGAGTTCATGTTGTGTTACATGTTGTGTACAACACAATCGTGCATGATATGCATGCATGTGTAAAATGCACAATATGTGTAAGGTCTTGGAATCTAAGTCATGCATTTATTAGCGGTCGATCGAATACAGGGTGAAGTGACCGAAAATGCCGTTTGGTGGCCGAGCAACATGCAGGCCGTAATCTGGCTCGTCAGTGTTCGTACGGATCGTCCGCGGTCCCTTGTGAGTCAGGCGTATTTGACCTGACATCTTTTTTACACCACACCGTATTCTCCATTTTATGCACAGTGTCATCCCATGTTAACGACACTGCCCGACCAGGCTGTTCACAGGTTCCACCGTCTCACCCATCATGTACAGGCAGTGCGTCATGTACACTGCCCGAACAGTATTTTTAATGTAATTTATTTTTTGTGCTCGTCCTACATCCAGTTATCTATCCATTTACTGATCTTTGTTTTCCTCGATATTAATCAGAACTAATACACCCTTTGAGTATCTTTATTCAGGAAAAAAATAACACTTCTAATTCTCATCCAAATATGAAACATAGTTGTAGAAACAATAATAAGAAACATTTACTTGGCCAATAAAATGGTCCGAATCCACGGCTCGGCTCTCATCACCAAAATGCCAGTTTATGTTTGTATTGTTTTGTTTCAACATAAACTTTAAAATTAGAATGCAACTTTAACCTTCCATCTCCACAAAACTTCAAGAATATTTAACCCCAAAAAAGAGATTTATTGAGAATAGCTGCACCGGATACATTCCCCTCTGGGAGTATATATATCGGCGATGTCACTAACAAAGCGATAATCATTTTTCCCTAAATTATTTTTGAATAGGGGGTGATTTTTTTAAAAATATGCGATGAACATATTTTAAATACAAGATGAATAATTTTTATACATGTCACGGACATAATCCAAATACGTAATGAACATACTTTCAAATATGCGATGAAATTTCTCGCATACACGAAGAATATTATTCCAATATGTGATGAACATATTTTAAATCCATGCTTTCACTTTCAAAATTGGTGAATATTTGTTAAATACGTGACAAAAAAATTCTAATGCGTGGTGAACAATTTTCATATATGTGACAAACATTTTCTTCCTGAATATGTTGTGGACTTGTTTTGAATACGCGGTGATTATTTTAAATTCATGATGCACGTTTTTCAAATACACGATTAAGATTGTTTGTAATATGAGTCGAATAATTTAGCAGTGCCTTCAAAATGTTTTTCACTCTCTTTTTTTTTATAAAGGAATGAAATATAAAACCAAACATAACTTTTAAAGAATATGTACGGCTAGAGAGAAAAAAAAGAAGAAAAAAAAGGAATAACAACAAACCTTTGCATGTGCGGACGTGTGCTGTGAGCGACAACAAGTGAGGGATAGCAGCACCAAAATTCAAACTGAGCCAACGAGGCACATCATGTTCTTGCATCATCGCCCACAACGGAGACTGACGTACAAATACAGAAGACGAAAGAATGGCACCCTGTATTAGCATCTGTATATAACTAAAAAATAAGAAGGCACGGATCCCAATCCCTCAACGTCCGTCCGGTATATCATCCTGCAGGCAGCTCGGCCTCCAAAACGCTCCACCCGTGAAGTGACTTCCTATAATCAGGGAATTCATGACCTAGCCATTATAGAACTCGTGAGTGAACATTGGGTCCCCCATTGAATAGATTTCCCGATGCGGGGATCACTTACCAATGTTCCAGGCTCTCCGATAGTATATGGCGTCCATGAATCTCTCATGCCATTATAATGAACATATATAATGTTCAGAGGAGCTCCCTTGTTGGGTTGTGTTTAGATGACAATGAATTTGATATGGCAACAGCTCAGGCTGTAAGTGAACGCGGGCTGTCCGCGGTGCCCACATATAAGCCCACACAATCCGTGTTTGTGGACACCCACGGATAGAGCGATTGGATATGTGGGATATGTGGGTTTTGCCTGCGCTACAACGTCCTTCTCACTTCCTCGAATCAGGGCATTGGGGACCAGGGCACGCTGCCGTGTAGCTCTGCCATGACAACAGCACAGTCTTCCACCTCCGCCATGGCCGCCATGGACGCCGCCACAATATCGTCATTGTCCAATTCTGTCATGGCAATCCCAAGCCTGCCACCATGGATGCCGCCGCAACATCGCCACCAAGCTCCGTCAGGGCCGTCCGAGCTCCGCCATGCCGTAACGTCGCTCATCACGATCTTGAAAAATGGCTCGAGTTTGTCTGGCACCATCCGCAAGAAGCGATGCACATCCATCTCTCTCATCGATCAGTCATTTAGGGGATGTTTGGTTCCCAGCCACACTTTGCCAAGCCAAAATTTGGCAGCCACAGTTTAGTTCACATGCGTTTGGTTTTTGCCACAGTTTGGCTTGCCACACTTTATTGTCCTTATGGCCCATTTGTCATAGAGTCAATTTTTTTGCCAACTTTTACCAAAGTTTGGCGTTCGTTTTTTCAGCCACACTTTGTGGCTTGCCACATTTTGACTTGGCAAAATTAGTCTCCAACCAACCAGACCCTTGCTCATTCTCTGCCCGTCCATCCGTTGCATCCATCTGTCCCGTGTGGGCGGCGACAGCATTAAGTACAGTAGTACACCAGATCCATGTTTTGACGACGCACGATGTCCAGCTTCAGGTAACTTGCCGATGCTCGCCGGCACCAAAAGTCATCGTGTTCTACAATCACTGTTTTGTATGCATGAACATGAACAATTGAGTACAAACATATGCTGCCTGACGTGCTTGTACGCGCTTGTACTCCGCTGTTATTTAAGTACATGAACATTTACTTTCAGTCATGCTGGTTGGATGTGGGATGCCCGTCAAACCCACTTATCCGTGTAGAAATATGCGGGCAAATGCGGGCCTTTCACTTCTACTATGCGGCGAATGTTGGGTGGACGTGGGCTTTCCGCGGACAGTCCCACTTGCAGCCTGAGCAACAGCTTTGTTTGTGGACATGATTACTTTGATGCATTCGGACAATTTGTTTTGTGCAGATCTGAATTTAAATTTAAATATCATAAATTATGGGTTTGAAATGATGTTGAACCTACTGGGATGATTTATTGGAGAATTGCTGGAGATGCTCTAAAATAATTTATTGGGCCACTGTGCTAATGACGAAAAAAAAACAAGTGAGATCGCAGCCACTACTTTATTATACTTTATTAATGAACTTGCAGCAGGTAGCAACCGTTAAATAACAAAGCTAGGTTTCAGCACCAGAGCGCTCTTTCTCCAAGAATTCCAACCTCCACAATGATGTCCAGTAGTTCTAAAAACATTGGTTCGACAATGATGTCCAGTAGGACTATAGTTCTAACCACATTGGTGCTAGGTGACACCAAGACACCCAGAAACGAGTTTCGGTGCACAAGACAAGCTGCATCCTGGAAATCTTCAGGTAAGATTTAGCATGTTTGTCTCAGCTCGTACTGGTGGCAAATCCTCAACGGTGTGTCCTTGGAAACTGGCCTTTCCTCCGACCAAAGCTCCATGTTCAAATTACCTGTTCCCCAGTGTACCAAGCATTTGCTAACCTGACTGGGATCAAAACTATTGACCAGGCTCACCCCTGCACATTTGTCCACCAGCATCCATTCCCCTGGTAGTTCACAAGATTAACAAATGAGGCAAATAATCTCATAGAAGTAAACAATTCTAGAACAAAAAATGCTGAACAGGCAAATAAGCTCAGAACTTCGGACAGATTAATTTACCATTTGGCCGAAGGTCTCCCTCTAGTGTCACTTCTCCAGATTCTGGAGAGAACTCTTGCTTTGAGCCATTGATGGCCGTAAAAGCAACAACCACCTCAGTTGGGTGGAGAAGAGTGAAAGTAGGATGAACTCGCAAACATACCAACCTTCACAGGAGGAACAAACTTCAATTTTCTGAGATACCATTTCACTCCGAATAATCAAAGACACCTCTTGACTAAAACTTTAACTAGAGGTTGGATCGAACTAGTTATAAAACTCTCTAGTTAAAACTGCTGAATGGTAGAACAAAGCATATACAGGATAAAAAAATACCAGCAAAGAAAAGATATAATAGAATCTGAAAGCATTTAGTTTTGTGGCATCAATGCAATCTGTGGGGCATTCACGGAAGTTCTCTGTGTTGTAATTACATGAGTCGCAAGCTGCGCAATTCCTGATCAAGGATTTACAAACATAACTTTTTTTATAAAACTTGGAACTCACCTTGAAAACCCACCAGAGCCAGCTCCAACACTTCTTGCTTCAATGCTAGAGTTAATCTGAACAACCTTTGGGTTGTCTTGCAAAACGGATATGTGGCGCTGAAGAACAAGGCCACCCCCAATATCACCTTCCAAACAAATAGATTCCTCCTCTCCTGATTGCTCAAGATACCTCCTGTATTTTCTCAACTAACAGTCATTTTGTTGCCAAAAGTGGAACACAACTATTCACCCACAAGTCAAAGAGCATCAAACAGTAATGGAAAACAGTCTAAATGATGTTTTATTTTACCTAACGACTTTGTACTCTTCTGTGCACCCAGCAGACCTATATTCAGTCCCACTGTATTCTTCATAACCATTTATTTCAATCCTGCTATGAAGCCACTGGGAATCTGTAGTGATTAAGCATAAACCAGACTTAAGTTAACAACAACAAAACTCGGGTCAATGTAGAATACATTCGCAATTATCAATGGCATACAAGGACTGCAAGAACATCACTCAAATGTTGAAGCATCTCAGAATAACCTTAAACTACTCTTTTGCAACAGATGTACTGGCAGATCAACGGCAATTCAGGGCAATCTCTATTTAACAGCAGACATATCCTATCAGTACAATGAGATTGTAAACCTTGCCGTGTCCATTAACAATATATAGAGGTGGACCATACCAGTAGGAAGATGTGTCATCGAAATAATACGACCACCAATCCAGGGTACAACCTTAAGCAACCAGTCCCCGCTCTTCAAATCAATTGGTATTTTTGAGAGTTCAGCACCTTCCTGTCCTGACGGTTCATCTATATCAGGTATAGGCGAAATCATCTCTGCACGATCATAACAAGATAGCAATATAAGACAAGTTCAGAGATAAGCCCTTCTAGATCTAAACATTATAGCCATAGCAAAATGGTGGGATCAATACCCAAACGTTTTTTGAGCTCGAGTTCACTTGTTGCGACTAAGCTGGACACTTCAGACCCAGAAAGCATCGTAATATGTAGTTCTTCGCCATCGACACCATGCGAATTTATCTGAGTTCACAAAAGGTCATTAAAACCCTACAGCCAACATTTGTTTATTACGTGAGAAATAAGAAACAAGTCAATTGACATACCATAGCACCACCACCAAGTAATATACTTATGTTTAAGTTACGTTTTGGCCTGTTCCACGATCCTTCAGTTTCCAGAACTTTCACAGAAACCACTGATGAGTGGACTTGGGCAACATAATAGGTCAAAAGATAGTTCCCCTGTGTGAACCCGTATCCATCCCCAGCATCTTCGAATAGGACACCTTCAGCCTTACCTATAAAACAAGTCAATCATGGACATGGTGCAAAGCAGGGCGGATCATTCAGTATGACAATGTTTTAAATCAGTCGCTTGAACACAGAAAATGGGCTAACCAATGCAGCAAAACATAAGAGATGATGGAAATATAGGTCAAATAGATGGACTGCATATTCCATTATTTATCTAAGAAAAATATCCGAGTATCTGCAGATTACTAGTATATGACATTCACAAAGAGAAGAAAACGGGAGTTTTCCATTATTTACTCGCATGCGCGCACATGGACTCGCGATTACAAATAGAATTCATATGGGCGACTCCATGGACTAGATTCTAGCCATGCCCTTCGGCCACCCCTCCCGTGACCACCTTGCGACCACCGCTCCGGTGAGCAATGGCTCCGCTTAGCAGCTTCTGAGCTCCAGCTCTGCACTACGACGCCGGTAGCCAGCGACCTCAGGTGTCGGGGAAGAAAACAGTCAAAACAGAGGATGGTTGGCTCTGACGGGTGGGCCCACCTTCAACTTAATGGTCAAACACCTCAATGCCATGTCAGCCCTGACGGATGGGTGATCCCTGCTATAATCGGGTTTAATTTCGGCCCAATCGGTCACGGACGCAAAGTTGTAGGTTTTTGCAAAACAATTAGAGAATTTTTTTTAGTTTCTGGACAATAAAAAAAGTAGTAGTTCTGCAGGTTCAAACCCTAATTGTGGTTGTTTTTTGCTATTTACTCGTGCGCGTGCTGCACGGTTGGATCCTGTTTGACCCGCACAGGTTGAAGCTGGCTCCTGGTCGGGTGCTGTGCTCCCTCACGTCCACCTACATGCTGCTGCTCTTCTTGCTAAGCGCTGCTGCCCTCTGTACGTGTGGTTCGGCTGAGTGTAAAAAAAAGGAAAAAACAGAAAAACGGAAAAAATACAGGTACAATGTCTTCGTTGGGCACGATTTCCCTCCCTCGCTGCTTGTTGGAATTGAATCACTCAACTCCCCCCTCTTTCGGAGATATGCTTCACACACTCTCAAACATACGGAACTACTACTAGTAGTGAAGCTTAGCTGACTCACTCAGGCCCCTTCTCTCTGTCTGTTGGAGCTGAATCACAAAGGCCCCTTCTCACATGTGCCGTCTCTTGGTGCTCGTCCGCCTGTGACGTCGTCCATCCAGCGTCTTCCGCAGGCTGTGTTGGTCGCTCTACAGCGACTTTTCACATGACTTCTGTCAGTGGTGATGGTTGCTCTTACACCAACTTCTACAGACGGTTGCTCCTATGCGACTCCTCTTGCGACCTCAGCACATGTTGATTGTCGCTCTACACCGACTCCTCTCGCGACCTTAACTCGCAGTGTTGGTGCATATGGCTCCATCAATTACTCCTGGCACACGTGCCATCCCTTGGCACTTAGTGCTTGTTTTTGCATGTGACCTCGTCTCCTCCACCGACCTCTGTAGATGATACTAGCCATGCTACACCACCTCGTCTAGCGGCTTCCACGGGTGGTGGTCGTCGCCCCTCTTTCAGTGCTGCTATATTGATTACTCCAACTGTGTTCTTCAGTGAGCTGGAGCTTATGCGACTTCGTGATCTGCTTATTGCCTTTGGTTCTTACTTGCGGGGTGCATCTACGTCAGCCTTTTCAGTTGAGCCCCTGACTAAGCAGGAGACTACACAACTTAGATGCCTGCTAGCTTAGCTTGTCCTATGGTTCTCCATCGACAGGTTCTGCTACCGGCTCTTCTGGCACAACGAGACCACATTCTACACAAGCAGGTATATCTCCGTGAATTCTTAATACTGGAGCATATTTTCATATGACTCATGATTCATCCACTCTATCCTCTATTCAACCTCTCGATTCTCCTGTTCATGTTCTTACTGTTGATGGTACCTCCCTCCTGGTTAATGGCCGAAGCATTCTTAGCACCTCATCTTTTCATGTTCTTGATGTTGCTCCCTTTTCTCAACTTACCATGCAGCTCATTGCTAGTGGTAGATTGTTGACTCTGGTAGTAGGGTCATTCTTGACTTTGACTCGTATTGTGTTCAGGGTCGACACACTGGTGCTCTTCTTGGTGTTGGCCCGCGGCACCGTGACTCACAGAGCCTATGGGAGCTTGATTGGCTTCACCTTCCCTCCGCTGCCACCGCCAGTCTCTTCGCCTTTGTTGCCTTGTCCACCAGCTCGTTTCGACAATGGCATCATTGCCTTGGTCACCTTTGTGGTTCTTGTCTCTCATCCTTAGTTCGACGTGGTCTTCTCGGATCTGTCTCCAGCGGTTTGTCTTTAGACCATCATGGTTGTCGGCTTGGTAAATAGGTCCGGTTATCTTATCCTCATAGCAAGACTGTGTCTCAGTGTCCTTTCGACCATGTTCACTCTGATGTCTGGGTCTAGCCCCCTTTGCCTCGAAAGGAGGTCATCGCCACTATATAATCTTTATAGATGATCTCTCTCGACACAGCTGGATATATTTTATGCCTTCACGTGGTGAGGTCTTATCTATATATAAGCGTTTTGCTGCCATGGTTCACACTAGGTCTCTACGCATATGCGTGTGTTCCGTGCTCATTCTGCTGGAGAGTATATCTCCAAGATGTTGCGTGGAGTCCTTGCTGGTCAGGGTACTCTTGCTTTGTTCTCTTGTCCTGGTGCTCATGATCAGAATGGTGTGGCTGAGCGCAACCATCGTCATCTTCTTGTGACAGCTTGTGCATTGTTGATCACCGCCTCACTTTTCTACTAAGGTTGTCTCCACTTCCACCAACCTCCGCAACATTCAGCCATCCTCCGCTCTGCAACTGGCATTCCTTTTGAGCGTCTTTTTTAGCGTTCTCCTGATAATATTCAATGCTTTGGTTGTTTGGTTGTGTTTGCTATTGTTGTTTCTCTTCCTCCCTGTATTCGTCCCATCACTTGTAAGTGGGTCTACAAGGTTTTCGCTCTGATGATTCTCTTGAGCGCTACAAAGCTCGTCTTGTGGCTCGTGGCTTTCAGGCGGAGCATGGTCGTGATTACGACGAGACTTTTGCTCTTGTGGCCCCTATAACCAATATTCGCCCTCTTCTTGTCGTGGCCTCTGTTTGCTATTGGTCTGTATCTCAGCTTTGATGTTAAGAATGCCTTTCTTAATGGTGAGTTGTGTGAGGAGGTTTACATGGAGCCACCACCTAGGTATTCTGTTCCTGATGGCATGGTCTGTCGTCTTCATCGCGTTGTATTGCCTTAAGCAAGCCCCTCGTGTTTGGTTTGAGCGCTTCACCTTTGTGGTTAGTGCCGTTGGTTTTTCGGCGAGCGCTCATGATCTTGCGTTGTTTGTCCACCTTTCTCCTCGTGGTTGCACTCTTCTTATATATGTTGATGGCATGACCATCACTGGCGACGACCATGAGTACGTTACCTTTGTTAAGGCATGTCCGAGTGAGCAGTTTCCTCTACCTCTGATGGCTTCTTTATTTCTGAAGAGAAGTATACCCATGATCTTCTTGCTCGTGCTACTCTTACTGATGAGC
>CBMN010039192.1:0-13851 GCA_000582825.1 Hordeum pubiflorum
GGGGGGGGGGGGGGGGGGTGAGTCGCTATGATATGGCAGGGGATTTGTGATGGTCCCTTATGATGTTTTTTCTTCCTTTTAGATTTGTTTTGTTTTTGTGTGTACTGTATTATGACTTGTGGCGGTTTCTTTAATGGAAATCGACGAGGAGGCTCGTTGTTTCAAACAAAAACATGTTAATAAGGGAATATTCTCATTTTCAACAGACAGTACAAATTATGTCACCCTAATCGCCCATAAAAATATCAAAGGATTTAAATGCACAGAGATTCTGAAGGTTAGAATCAGATAAAGCTTTTTATATCTTACCTGGTCTATATCTATCGTCCAGTTGTTCAATATGATGACTTTTACCTGAGAGAAACATTATGCAGAAGGGAATAATGATCATTTTTCAGTAAACTACAATCTATCAAAAGACAATATTTCAATAACAGAGGTTCATTGCATTCAAACCAAAACTCCTTGTTCAGTTCAGGAAGAGCATTTTTGCATCATAAGCAACAAAGCAGTTAAAAACTCAAAGAACACTGCATTAGTTGGCAATTCAACCATTTCCTATCAGCACACAACCAATATAAAAGGCATCGCAACATGATCACCCATTCTTTTGGGAAATGGTGCTATGATGGCAGAGCAAATCAGCCGCTATAAAAGGCAATAATACACTAAACCCTTAGTACCTCTTGAATCGGGGTGCTTTCTCCACTCTGTACCTGCTCATCAGCCCCATTCTCATGATTCGGACCCTTTATCCTGTCTGTTTTCTCTAAGACTTCAACCATGTCAATTTCACGCTTGAGGAAGGCACGTTCAGCAGCCATCTGGTCAGTGCTCAATGCCTGACCACAATGACAAACGGGAGTATGTCAGTGCATGGTTGGCTGCTCCAAACTGTACAGATGCAAGACTAAAAGACAGAGCATATTACAGTTTTGATCCTGCCAATTTCCTTGAGTGTCTAAGAGCTCACAATAACAGCCTACACAAGAAATTCACAGCTAGGTGTAGGGAAATAAAAGATACTGATATTTACAACACTACATAAATATAATAGTTGAGAACAGCAAGTGAGAGTATTTCAAGTATAACTGATCAGGGTTGTTTATTCTGAAAACAAGTCAGTTGGTGCTTTGGAAAGTGTGTGCCCGATGACCTGAGTGATCTGGTGTTATCCTATGTTTTGTCCCTGTTTCGATCTTTTTTCGACTATAGGGGTCTTGTAGCACATGACACCTTAGGAGCACACTTTATTTGGACAGTGGGCACGATGCTCAGGCTAGAACTTATTTAGTCTAAGATAAATGAAAAGCATGCATTTACATATGGTGCAGATTTGACTAGATGAAATGGCCAACAAGTTTGGCAGCATGAACATCATGGGAAAACTAACCCATACAAAGGGATCTATCAAAGTAAATATCAAGATCATACCAAACATGCCAGCAGAAGACAAAAGCAAAAAAATATTCTAAATGCAACAGATAAGTAAATGGCATTCAGCTAACCTTGTAGTAATCACATGAACGGTGTCCAAAATATAAAGAGGGAACTGAAGTACCTTTATAGCTGGTACTGGGGAGACTGCTTTAGGGCCTGGATCCTCTGTAATATATTGAGCACCCACCGCCTTCATTGAAGTATAGGCTTGGGCAAATGTCTTCTTTACCTCTTCCTCTGCCTCCTTTGAGTGGAACTTATGTTCTGCTGTGGTTCTCTCCTACAGAAATCCCGTACATAATTACAGAACCCAAAAACGCACACTAAGTAATGTGAAAAACATGTTCGACCAGAAGCATTCCATGGCAATGGTTCATCTAATTCATGGAAATTCAGTGAATAGAGTTGCATGCAATAGAACTGAAAAGCATATACAGAACCCACAGATGCATTGCTACAATGTTGTGTGCTGAAGGACTTGATGGTTGCAAACCTGTTGTTTCACTTTCTCGAAGTCCAGTGATAGCAAACGTTTCAACCTGTGGATCACATAAAAACGGTAATCTGGCTTCTCAGTGACAGGATTCTCCAATAAGTAGAGAGAGTTCAGCTTTGGGAGTGAAGCAAGGGGGTCAATCTCCGCAAGACTTGTGATGTCATTGTTCATAAGCACCAACGTGTGCAGCTTGGGCAGAAGTTCTACATGAGAGTAAGACAAAGAAAAGTGAAGAAATGCCATGGAGGAAATTATGCAAGTGGTAGAATCACATGCCAACCAGACAAAATAGTGTTCCTCTTACCGCCAATATTTGGACATATGTGGTTGATTCTGTTGTTACTAGCAAGTAGCGTTCCTAAGCGATTAAGACAAGGGAAGTTGTCGAGCTTGATAATCATGTTTTCTGACAGGTCAATCGTATCGAATTGGTCCTGAAAACAGGAACAAGTGCACTGTTAATTATAAACTAAAACCAAGCTAGACCAATTGCAGCGGTGTGGGGGGCGCCCGCCAGGCTAATAGTTGCAGGTTTTCATGTACCAGTTCGACGAGCAAAAGGAAAAGGAATAGGAAGGAAAAAGGCGGAGCTCACCTCGGTGCCGCCGAGGTCCTCGATCGATCTCATATCTCTCCCTGCAGCAGCGAAGCAAAGAACCTTAGACGCCGATGTGGGGGAGGAGGGACCTATGGGTGCGGGGAAGGGAGCATGGGGCGTGGCGTGGCGAACCTCGGAGGTCGAGCTGCCGCTCCTTGACGGCCGCGTTGATGACATCGGGGGTCCGGTTAACCTTGAGCACCACCATGGCGCCGCGGCGGGGAGGGGGCGGCGCGGGCGAACCCTAACGGGGAGAGGAGATTGGCTCGCCTCACACCCGCGGCCGGCAGCGGAGCGAAATGAAATCCGGCCGCGGCGGGGAGGGGAGCAGGCGGGAGCGCGGGGCCGCTGTACGACTCGCTCGAGCCAGAGCTGGCCAAACGGGCCGGCCCGGTCCATGCTAATAGTGCCAGGCACGGCCCGCACGGCCCGCTTAAAGCGGGCCGTGCCGTGCCGGCCCGTGCGTGGTGCTTCCAGGCCCAGGCATGACCTAGTTAGTAAACGGGCCGTTATGTTGGTCCGTTTAGTACGCGGGCTGCACATTTTTAGCCTGTTGGGTTCATTTTTAGGCATATTGGACCATATTTTTCGTATATATGTGTAAACAAATCTGAAAAAAAATATGAAAAAATGGGTCGTGTCATGCTGGCCCGCGTGCCCAACCTCTAGGCCCAGGCACGGGAGACGTGTTGCGTGCCTGGCCCATGACGGGTTGTGGCGGCATGCTCGCGGGCTGGCCTGGTTGGCTCGGCCCGTTTGGCTAGCTCTAGCTCGAGCCGCTGGTCAAATGGGTCGGGCCAACCAGGCTAGCCCGCGAGCACGTCGGCACGTCCTGCCATAGGCCAGGCCTGGCACGTGGTCGTGCCCGGCAAACCAGGCTAAATGGGTCGTGCCCGGCACGCGGCACGCGACACAGCCCGTTTATTTTTTTAAATTTTTATATATATACCTATATCCCAATAGGCCTTAAAAACAACCCAACAGACTGGAAAATATGCAGCCCAGAGTACTAAATGTGCGACAGGTCGAGCCGTTTATTAGTTGGGTCGTGCCTGAGCTGGAGGACACATCACGTGGGCCGGCATGACACGTCCTGGCTAATAATCGTGCCACGGCGGGTCGTGTCGTGTGAGGCCCGATTAAGGTGGGTCGGGTCGTGCCGGGCCACCACGTTTGGCCAGATCTAGTCGGACTGAGCTGGCCCCCCTTTTGCAAAACGGGTCATCCATAAAGAAACAGTATATTACGAACAAATCCGTGGGAATATAGACGCCATTCTACCCTGTACTTCCCTCGGCACGCCAAAGGTGAACGAAATCACTTTTCTAACCTTTTAGTTTAGCATGATTTAACCCTCTTTCTAAAAAAATCCTCATATGGCCTTTTTGTTTGCCGCCAGCATTCATGGCGTTTTGCTTGCAGGGAAAATGCCATGGACCGACAAAAACCCATCGTTCGTAGTGTTTCCTCCTCTACCAAAGGCGCCAAGTCCCACAAGGAGTAACATCAGGGTGAAAACGCCATCGACTATGATGTTTCCCATACACATAATGCCATGGATGAAAGAGGTTAGTTGAGGACTTTTTTCTAAAACATGGTCAAATCATGTAAAACTTTGCTAAAAATGTTAAAACAGTGATTTTGTCCCTCCAAGGGCGACCTTTGTACCACCCTTCAAGGACAAAACACCCCTGGGAGAAGAAGGTGATCGAAGTAAGGAGGCGAGACGGGAAGTCGTTGATCGAAGTAAGAAGACGTCTAATACAAAGAACAAAACACCCCTGGGAGAAGAAGGTGACAAACTCAAAGTCACATATGCCCTATATTCGGTCAGATATATTAAAGAGACCTCAACTCATTAGTTTCCCAACGAAGCCAAAGTTGACCAAACTTTGTCGGTCAGATAAGAGTCAAAGAATCAGAGCACGAAGCATCACGGACTCACAGTCCACTCTGCCAAACAACACAATTGCAAAACACAAAGACACAAACAGATACGTCGCTTCATAAGAGAAGTGTTCGGACAACCCATACCCTTCTGACCATATATGGCAAATCCCAAACAGTAAGGGATGCCATTGATTATGTTACTGCTTAGACTCGATCACATGCAAGCATAAAGTATGCTCGGGTGCCCATACTTAAGGTTTATTATTTACCAAGAATCTTTGTGATTTTTACCTTTTTAGGTCACAAGACCTAAGCCAACCGCTCCAGCACAACCACAAACATTGGTACAATACAACTCGTACAATTTCATCAAAGAAATTCATCCCGTATGACTCTAAAAGCTTGTGTTTGTGTAAACTCTTTTATGTTATCTTTCTTTCTCAGGGTAGTAGAGGATTTTGAGGAGTTGATTGCAGGAGCTAGGAACAAATTAGTATTTAAATGAACAAATATTATGGATTATGTATAGGTTATAGGTTCATAGAAAGCTTACTTCTAGTATGTAGGATCTTTTAGTAATTTTTTGCATCTTTCGTATGAATGTCCGATTTGATTCAGTTGTGAACTACACACACTTTCAACAGAAGTATTTGTTCCTACTAATTAGCACACTATATTTGTTATTGAGGATGCTAATTATGTGTGTGATGCTTCCAAATACAATCGATGATGTGGAGTAATGCCTTCATATAATGATATTTGTTGATGAATCCGCACGTGTATCCGTGGCACGATAAAATAACAAAAGTTAGAACAATAAACGGCATTTTTAAAATGGATCACATAATTTTTGAAGTAAATAAGATGGTTATGTATATTTAGAGACAAATAAAACGTCTCTCCATAGTGTATGCTAGCCTAAGTAGCACTTACCTGCAGTGGCAGGTTGCTTGCAGGCATTAAAAAACACTTCCGTATCAGGATACGCGTTTGTCACAGTAATTCTCGTTTTCCATCACGGATATACATCCTTGACGATTTTATGACAGAATCAAAATAATCTTACATGTGTTGTCCCAGAAGTGTTCCATGACAATACTTTATTTATTGTCACGGAAGTGATAGTTTAACGATGACCCGTTTTGGTGGCTGTCATGTGTCGGTTATCTTTGACAAAAACACTTTCATGGCGCGTCATTTATCGTCACGGATCATCGTTAAACTATCGGGTGTCGGTTTTGGATCCGATGTTGTTAACATGCCCAACCAATGACGATTTTTCACGTGTCAATTTCTCATTCGCTAAAGGAACCACACATCATCTGCATGTCGCGAGTGTCGCACATACAATGAACGGTAGGTGCCGGTAAAAGGGCAACATGCGTCAGGGCCCAACGGTGGTCCGCTTACTTAAAAAGGCCGGGGGAGTCAAAGTTAGCGGGTCGGCCCATTGACGGCCTACTTGCGGGTGGCCCATATAAAACAATGGCCCATAAATGCGGTGCCAATACGACCCGTTGAGAACTGTAATTACTTCTTCTAAATTTAATGGCAGGTTTTATTTTTTGACGGAGCTACGGCGGGCTAACGCCGGCCTGAACCATTTTCCTTATCATAATTACGGCTGGGATACAAACACAGCAGCTACATAAGTGTAGCACCCATCACACACAAGAAGGAATAAGGAACAACAGAGAAGAACCAGGAAACAAGCTACGACAAGCAGCCAACACCAATAACTTAGCATCCATCACCACTAGGCGAACCGAGAAGAGCGGGAGCTAGCTTTGTTGGATCAGTCAAAAGGAGCTTCGTTGCCGAGAAGACATAGAGAAGAAGTCACCCGCTGCCCTGTGATCACTCACACCTTGAAGAGCTAGGAAGTCGCAGGTACCATCGAAGGGCATCCCATTGCCTAGACACGTCGCGACAGAGAGAGCCACAGACCATGTCGAAGGGCAATGCTCCACCGAGACAGCCTCTGCACCTTCTCTAGGCCACACCATGGCCACATCACAAAATAAAGGGAGCCAGAGCACTATGCAAAGCAACAGAACCTCACGTGCCGTCGAAGGGCACCAAACACCGAGACCTCACCTTCGCCACGAGCCCCCAAGAGAGGTCAACCAACAGCACGAGGATGACCAAGGCATGAGTCGCTACCATAGATCACTTCCACTGCCACCATCGAACATTCCAACCACCCAACAATCTCTACTACCTAGACATCAAGCGACCAAAAACGGATTTCGTGGCTCCAAACAACAACGTCCCCAAGGGGGAGAACGACATTGGGATGTAATCGTTGTCCGGTACAATAAATGATTAAAGGCTTTTGTCCGGAGCACATGAATGAGCGGGCGGTAGCAGCTCCCCAATGACCCTTCAAGAAGGGAAGCAACACCCAAGGCATCACCGTCATCATTACCAACAAGGTCGGCACAAGGCTTTCGCTTGAAGCATCCCCATCTCGGTCGTCTCTGCACATGCCAGCGCTTGATTCCACCAGCACAAGACCACCCTACTCTCCCGCCATTCATGGGGAGCGTCCCCGCCAGGTCCAATAAGAAGCTCCGAAGATACAGCCGCTCACCTCGAGCATCCGCACAAAAGGAGTTAGAGCAGCCTTGGCTGCCACCAGCACCCAAAACCCCATTGCCGGCCACACATCTCCACCGCCTCCACATCGAACCCCGCCGGCAACATCCATCGCCACCCCCCTCCCGGTCGTGGCCATGGAAAACCGCCGCCCGAGCGAGCTATTGCGACAGGAAAGACCGGATCTGGACGCAAGGAAGCCTAACAGACCAAGCAGAACGACTCACCTTCTCCACCTTGCTGTCCATGCCACCACGCCACACCGCCCAGCATCTCCGCCCCGCCATCATCCTCCGGACACGGCGACCAGGAGCACCGGTGGAATGAGTGAGCCGTTGTTCAAAGGGGAGCCAGATCTGGGCATGGAGCTCCCCCAGCTCGACTGCGGCTGACACGGACCACCGCCGCCCACGCCATTGTGCTGCTCGCGCTGCCGGCGCGAGCCCCCGCTGTCAGTGGAGTGCCCGGCGCCGTGCCACCCGAGCGAGAGGAGGAGAGCCGGCCCCGCCGCCATCGGCGCTGCGCGGGCTTTGTCCGGCGACGACGGGAGGAGGAGGAAAAAGGGAGGGGGCTGCTTTGGTGGTGGCTAGGGTTCCTCCCGGGTCTCCCACGGGAGCGACACGGGAGAGGAGGGGGGAGAGTTTAGAAACTCTCCCGTATCTGCATTAGATTATGCAGCCTCCATGGCAGGTTTTATATTTGAAGAAAAAACTCGTGTGTATGATGCATGCATGTACGTACGTACGTAGGTACGTATGTATGTAATGCATGTTTTAACAAATTGTAGTAATTGCCAAACAAGGACAGGCTTATTGAAACTGTCTGTTGTCAGGGTTGAACTTGCATCCATGCAAAAAAAGAAAAAGAAGTTCCGAAGAAGTTGAACTTGCATGTGCAGCGGAGTCCTGAATCTGTACGGCCGGATTCATCAAACGGAAACCAAGTGTATTTACTCCCGCACGAATCGGAAACGGCGTCCGTTTTGGAGCCGAATCGGAGGTCGCTTTTATATATACCTATTGATCTGGCCTAATGGATCTCTCTCACACCTTCAACTGCCGGATCGTGGAACAAAGTCGACCATGGCGGATCAGCCGGGAGACTCGTCGTAAGTTCAGTTGCTCCTCCAACCGCATGTACTTTCTTTCTTCTTCCTCTCTCGCCCCATAGTTTCAAAAATACAATATTTATATTTAGTCCTGTTCTAGCATGATTCGATATGTGTTCGTAAATTTCATATACAAGTCAGTCAAAATTCATGGGTCTATAAAGGAAAAAAAGAAAGCAAATCCATTTCCACCCACGTATTCGTCTTATTTTTTTCTGTAGACCACGGATCGGGATGTAATTTATATTCCCTCCGTTTGAAAATAAGTGATGCGGTTTTTATTCAAATTTAAATAACTCGTGGTGAGTTATTTACAAGCTAAATTCAATATTTATGTTTCGTAAATCAACAAAATCACTCTTTCTTCCTTTCTCCTCCCACCCACCACTTATTTACCATAGTCTCTTTTTCTTCCTATCTTATCCCTCACCCTTCTCCTTGACTTGCGCCTTATCCCTGGCTTTCTTCCACCACAAAACCTATCGTTGGTGGTGCGCATAGTCAAGGCATAGCCGTGCACCGAACAAGCTCCTCCTCGAAGCCTAAACGGATGGATTTTTTTTTTGTCATTGTTGATGGTTTCATGGTTGTTGTTGGTCGCCATCATTGTAATGTCAATGCCGCACCTATATGGTAAGCGAAGCGACACTCCTTCATTCGCATCCCCCCCTCCCCAGCGAGCACTCTAATGTGATGTGTAAACATGGGATAATCACAAAGAAACATGGAGTATACATATGCTAGAAATCCAATTGATTATAATTATAGGATAGGATATAGTTGGTCTAATTCCATGCGCAATTGTTCTTTTGCGCAAAGTGAAATCTTCCCAGGCGAGCAATTTGCCTGGAGAGCAATACGTTGTAGTAGTTTATGTTGGCCGTGTTTCATGCCTTGGAGATGAGAGACTAGTTAGACCATGGGATCTACATATCATGCCGATGCCTTCCTTATCAACTAAATGGGTTTTCAAGAACCATAATGGTTCTTAAATAAACATGTAGAAAATACACCCTCCTCTGTTTCTAAATATATTTTTTGTAGAGATTCTAATGTGAACTACATACAGAGCCAAAATAGTGAATCTGCACTCTAAAATATGTCTATATAAATCCGTATATAATACGTATTGAAATCTTTAAAAGACTTATACTTAAGAAAGGAGGGAGTAGATCATATTTGTGGAGAGCGGCGTTTCTGCACCCGCGCCGACGAAAAAAAATAAAAAAAAACACTAAAAAAATTCAAAAAATTCCAATTTTTTTTGTGTGATAGGTAATTTGATGCGTGAGGAACGCTCCAAAATTCAACTTATTTGGAGATCTGAACAACTCTTGGCAAAAAAGACAAATCGGGGTCTGTAAAAAAGGTTTACTNNNNACGAACTTTTCTGACCCGATTTGTCTTTTTTGTCGAGAGCTGTTCAGATGTCCAAATAAGTTGAAATTTGAAGCGAACCTCACGCATCAAAATATCTACCACACAAAAAAATTGGAATTTTTTGAATTTTTCTAGTATTTTATTTGATTTTTTCGTCATCGGGAGCAGCTGAGCCCGTGATCAGAGTTGGATTTTCGATATTTGTGCTACTATTTGGACTTGTAGTAGTTTTACAAAATGGTACCCCTAGAAGACTCAGTTGGACTTTGTGGCAATTGGTAACGAGGCGACAAAATTGGAAATTCGTTCCCCAATTAAACAAACCCTAGCTAGCTAGTTCGTTCGTCCGCCGACCTCCTCCGCCCACCTCCTCCGTCTCCGGCGGCGCCGCCCCACCCCACCATGTCCGTGGACGACTGCTTCGTCCCGTTCCACTCTCCTCTCCGGGAGCCAACCTCCTACGACCGCTGGGGGAAGGGCCCGCAACCCTGCTGGTCGCAGCTCGATCTGGACAAGTGCGCACTGGGAGTCGACGCGGGAGGCTCGCATGGCGTCGACAGGCGCGTCCTGCAGTTTCTCAACCGCCCCGTCGCCGTCCCCGCAAGGCGCCTCCCGCCGCCGCTTGGCCCGCTGCCCAGGCTCTCGGAGCCGTCCCAGTACGTCCTGTTTCGGTTCCATTGTCCTGCTTCCTTCTGTTCGATTCGTTTCGAATCCCACTCGAATTTAGTTCTGAATTTAGCGGAGGTAGCATAGTATAATTAATCATTCCAAGGTTCTGCTGACTGCTCTGCTTCCCTTCACTGTAATTCTGATGAATTATTACTGGCATGTTCTGGTTCAGGCATAAGGAGAATTTGCCAGAGGAGCCAAAGCACCACCGTCCTGCTCAAGCTGCTGCAGTATCATCCGCTGCTTCCAGGGGGAGGTACGCAAGGTAAACATGAAAAGACCAACCTCTCATTTTTCTTCTTCTTTTGGTTGATCTCTGTTCAATAACATTTTGGGCATGTTGAGACGTGATTGGGAGATCGATAACTTTAAACCCCTCAGGCTGCCAGTATTATTAAGCGAATTTTTCTTGCGCTGCTAGCGGCATCGATCACGGGCTAAGAATTGTACCCAACCTATCCGTTCCGGAAAAATAATTTTATGACAGACGCTCGTAAGCTCTTATTGATAGTAGCAGCTGTCATCCACGCCTGACAACTGTTTATTTCGCAATGTCAAAATCCGAATCTGAGATTAACTATTCAAGTTCTTCATCATATCTCCTGTAACCGGTTTCTAACAAACTCCGCATCTCTCAGAGAGGCACGCCACACTTCATCATAGTAAAAATGGGAAAACGATACTGGTAATTTAATCGTTTATCATTTCTATGACATGACCCATAATTTGTCGGATGCATTAGGAGTCGAGCTGGGGGGGCTTCCAAGGACAGGAGTACCCCATGCACCAGGAGTCGAGCTAGCTGTGCTTCCAAGGAGAGGACCACTCCTCAAGGTATCAACATGGAGGAACATAGATTTAGGTTTCGGTTCACTTTCCCTCAGCCCGATTATGGTGAGTACGGCGCCGATTTTGGTGAGGAAGAGGAGTATGTACCGAGGCAGAGGAAACCTCCGGAGGTAAGGAATGCACTCCGTGAGAAGAGAGTCGCGTTTAGGCAAAAGACTGGGCGGCACCATGCAGAGGTAGCCCTGCGTAAGTACAACAGAGCAAACAACACCAAGGTCTTCTCTCTCTCTCTCTCTCTCTCTCTCTTAAGTGTGTGTGTGTGTGTGTCTGTGTTAACCCAGTGCTCTATACTTTTCCATATTATTTTTCAGTTTGAGCTGGTGGAGGTACCAGTGATCCGTGAGTTTTGGGAGTTTGGAGGGGGCTGCATCCATTACAACTTCACAGCTAAGCAAGCAAAGGATCATCATCATCATTCTGCCGATGCTGACAGCACCAAGCTCTTCTTCTCTGAGGTCAACTCCGCATTCCATGGCGAGACTGATGTGGTCCTGTGCTGTATCGTTGGACAACATGATAATGGTACGTGCTTGCCAGAGAGATTGCTGTTTTCTAATTTATGATTATATATGTGCAATTCCTTCTTTTTCCTTGTCCTGCTTTATGTATGTGCAACTCGCCAACTCCTAACTACTCCCGAGTACTTTAATTTCCCAGACCACATCCTGGATACAAGATGTCCATGGAATAAACTTGCTGAAACTAGTACAACCCTTGTGATTTTGCATGCCTTTCCTGCTACATGGAATGAATAGTGTCAACTTTCGCAATTGAAAATCCTGCAAATAGATTGAAAAATGTCAGTTATTTCTCTCTATTATATGTTGCTGCTTAATGGTGTGAATATACATGAAGAAACAGTTAAGCAAAACTTCCAGCCGTTATATGCATGCTATCTATATTTCCAAAAGTCCAGGTAGCATGTAATCTTTAGTTAGCTGCAATCTATTTTGTTTATTCGTGTTATAATATTTATCTGACTCTTTTTTTGTGGGGATCTGTTTTTGTAGGGCATTGCTATGGCTGCGAAGGCTACAAGCCAACAGTCGTTCACCCTAGCAGCCAAGCATATGGCGGTGGTAGTAGTACGTGCATTGATTTTGCCGGTTCAGACGGAAGCTCAGAGAGTGATTAATACGCAAAATCTTGCAGTGGTTGAGCTCGATTGGTGGTTGGATTTGGCTTGCATGGCTAATCTTCCAGTGTGTTCTGTCTTAGCACTTCTTGCCAAGAAAATTGCACTTCTGTTGGTTAATGTCTTTCTTAAATAGGAGTATCTTGTAGTGAGTTGGTAAATAAAGTTAAACGAGGACACGCGAAGTAAAACCCGAGTTTTCATTGTATGTTGTGTGCTATGTGACAATGTCATATTTTGGTCTCGTGACTTGCTTACCCTTGCAAACGTCTTTTTTATTTCTTTTATTTTTATCTGTGTGAAAAAAAAATCGTTTGTGTTTCTGAATGTAATTTCTGAGATAATTGTAATCTCGTAGAATTGAGTTATTATTTCTGGATGCCCTGTTGTTTTATGGTGAAGAATGTTCAGCATTGCTCTGAGGTAAAAGAAGTGTAATTTCTGGACCCCCTTTGCCTTCCTAGACGAATGTGTCTCCCGTCTGTACCAACTTCTATACGGATTTGTGAGTGTAGAGAGGCAGTGGAAGCGACCGAAAAAGTGAGCTGGTTCTTCACAGACATATAGGATATCTGAAACATATTATGAAATCCACGAGTGCCAAGTTATCCAATGTTTATCACAACAATATACTTGCAAGAACAGCTGACTACAACATCAATATCCAAACATTCATCAACATATCAAAGAACCCATGTATGCCATGCCTCCAATATACCCGAGCGGAAATGTCAGTCATTGAACTTGTCGGCCTCCAAAGAAGCATGTGGCTCCGCCAAAAGCAGCACCGAATGTCAGAGTCAGAGCTAAGCCAGCAGAGGATCATCACCATCATTCTGCCAACAGCACCAAGCTCTTCTTCTCTGAGGTCAATTCTGCTTTCCATGGCGAGTGTGATGTGGTCCTGTGCTGTATCGTTGGGGAAAATGATAATGGTAAGTACTTGCCAGAGAGATTGCTGTTTTCTAATTTATGTGATGTATATATGTTATGTTCTGTGCATTTCTTATTTTCCGTGTCCAGCCTTATTTATGTGCATTTCCTAATTACTCCTAGAGTACTTTTCCTAGACTACATCCTGATATAAGATGTCCATGCAATAAACTAGGAGAAACTAGTAAGCCACTCAGTTCCTATTCCTCTGCTTTCTCTTATGATCTGTGTGACATGATCAAAGTCACGATGAATTGTGCAACCGAGCATGTATATTTGTTTGTAAAATTATATAAAATCTCTGTAACACTTGGTGATTAGTTGAACACCACCGGCCTCTATTTCTGCGTTTGGTCCTTGTTAGAACTATTCCAGTTTGATGTATCTTTGAGCAATCTGTTGTTGGTTTTAACAAAGTTGTTGGTTTATTCGGTGTTGCTTACTTGAAAGGAGCAAATTAATTCGCAATGCTTCATCTTGAGCTTGTTTTTACCTGGATTTTGTAAAAGCTTTTGGTTACATTGCTGCAACTCAGGGGGAGTAACCTTTGTGTTAGACTGATGTACAATCTGAAGGTCCATGAACTATTTTGTTGTCACTTATTTTGTTAGCATCTTTCTCTTCGTCTTGTGCTGCAAGAGAAACCTGACTCGGTTCTTTGGTTGTTTGGATATTATTATAGGAGGGAGAGCAGAGCAGAGCATATCTACAGGAAAGAAAAGAAAAACCTGAAAGTCATGGTCGTTACAAGCAGA
>CBMN010039199.1:0-10697 GCA_000582825.1 Hordeum pubiflorum
CAGTGTATCTTCCTTCTATCATTTTCGTCCCCCCACCAGAAGTTCATGGTTATCTGTGACAGATCCTCACATAGGCCTGCAGAGAATTTGAACACACTCATGGAATAGGTGGATAGTGCTTGAATTACCAACTTTATAAGGCTCTCTATAGCCCCACTAGATAGGTATTTCTCACACCAGTCATTACATCTCTTCAAAGACCGCTCTTTAATGGGCTGAAATTTACCATTCTTCATTCTTCCCTCAGGGACCGGAAGTCCAAGGTACTTTTTTTCAAAATCAATCTTCTGAACCCCAAGGATTTGTGCCACTATATTTCGTTCCTCCTGGCTGCATGATTTGCCGAGCATAATAGAACATTTGCTAGGTCTTAACAGTTGGCCCGTGGCCTTTTCATACCTCGTTAGTACATTCTTAATTCTCAAGGCTTGGTCCCGATTTGCTTTAAAGAATAACAAGCTATCATCTGCGAATAATAGATGAGATATGCCAGGGCCCCTCTGCATATCTTAAACTCCTGGATGTTATTGGTCATGCATGCATCTTATTCTACATGCACCATGCAAATTCAATAAGAGGGAGGGTGTTGCACTTATTGCCTTGGGAGTTCAATAAGTGTAAAATATTTCATTGGACAATTTTGTATCCACAAAACTCGTGTCATCCAATCACAGTCTACCTTGCTTGATGAGATTTCAGATTTGAGCCCNNTAAACCGGAAAGGAGGGAGTACCTACGAGAGAGATTCCATGTCCTAGATAGTGGGGCCAGTCTATAGTTAAGCCTTGCATGGCAGCATGCAGTTGATGTGACGTGCACTGGGTTAGATAGCACGCCGCCCACTCGGCCATGGCCTCCGGGCAGCATCGAGCCACGAGCTTTGCCCATGACCATCGCGCTCCAATCACCAGGGTCGCTGTCCTGGCATCCAAGACCCTGACACCATCTCACCCGAGACCCGCCGCTACACCAACTAAAGGGACGAGCGGAAAGGCCCCTCCTTTCGCACCTCCGAGCGGCCCCAGCGCCGAGACCCAACTAGGTCAGCCAAAACTGGCCTCCATCACCCCGTCCTGCTACACCCGGCCGCGAGACGAGCTCCCCGGTGGTTAACCACCACCAAACGGGAGGCAAGGATGATTCTGCGGCCATCCCTGGCGACGGGAATCGTCCCTCAATGATGGACCGCAGGTGGGAGAGGGCCAGCCCTTCAACGAATGCAGCACCCGGACGCAAGGAGATGGGTCGAAGGCCGAAATGGGCCGCCTACAAACGAGCCGACGGCGGAAAGCCACCCGCCACCGCAGCCGACCCGCCAAGTTGCCATGATGCCGACTTGGCGAATGGAAGCCACCATGGACAGAGGACACAGCCACCTCACCGCTGCCGCCCACAACCATTGCAGCAGCCACACCGGGCCGCTGCCCCAACCCACGCCGCGCGCCCGAAACACTGTGCCAAATCCGGCTGACACGCAACCACCTGAACCAGCCCCAGCCCGCCTCCAGCCCCGATCGGTGTAGGTCGAGACCCACACCGATGCGCCGCCACCAGACCACCATGGGGAAGACGACCGCTCGCAGCCCGCACCCACCGCATCGGGATCTGGCAGTCTGCCATCACCATGCTAGCCGTGCACCACCAGGGCGTGGCCTGTCGCGCCGCCACCGCACCCGCACGCCACCACCAGCGTCGGTTCGACGCTGCGCGGTGGAGCTGCATAGGTGCGGCACCACCACCAGGTCCGGGATTGCCGCCCCGCACCGGCCTCCCCGCACGAAGAGACGAAAGGTGCTCCGCCGCCAACGGCGGCGACCGGGCTTCACCCGGCCCCGCCCGCTGGCGGCGACGAGGGAGGAGAGGGGCGCTGATTGCGGTGGCTAGGTCGCCCTCTCCGTCGCCAGTAGGAGCGACGCGGGAGGGGATAAGGTATCTCTTGCTTACATGTCAGAATGCATCTATTGTAGATGGTCTCCTTTACTCTTTAGAACCTTCTGCCAATGGAGCTCTCTCTGGTAAAAGATATACTGGGAGCAGGTATGCATTTTTGTGTAGGTCCAAAAAGTCCAACAACACTAGAACTGAACTGGTTGATCTATACATGTGTAGGAGCTAGTTGCTTTTCTCCATGGGGAATTTCGTGTAGATGCATAGAGATGTTAATTAGGATCTTAGCTGGGAAGTACTACTAATCTTATGTTATGACTTTTGACACAGGAGAAACAGATTAGTTTAGTTAGGTTAATCCAAGGAGAGACAAGAGAGCGTGTTAAACAATTCCATGTTCAACTGAGTTTAGATATTTAACTGAATTATCACTGTCAAAATATCGGGATGTGTATCTTATCTTTAACTGAATTTAGATGTTTCTTCATTCATTCTGAATTGAGGTGATGTTTTACTCACCCTGCGCTTTCTTGTGATATCCTGTGCTGTAAAATGTAATCATCTTTAGCTTTAGCTGCTGTCTTTGATCCTATAGCTGGGTGAGAAATTTAATGCAACTGAACTCATGGAAAAGGAAAACAATGAAATTTAGTACTACAGTTTAACACTGTCCTAGCTCACTCCTTCGATACATACACCTGACTGACTCTTAAGATTGTGATTCGATTTTCATAATTGATAATCAACATAGTCAGTAAGCAATTCAGCATCACTTGGGTTCCATCGGCAAGTGGGGATATATGTTGTCAGTTGTCTTGTCACTCAGAAAGATCCCAAATTTTGTTGGGCTTGACCATCCTAGATGGAAAACAGCTTGACTAGTTACACATGCCTTGCACCAGTGTCCATATGTATGTATCTCTTACCAAATGTCTCCAACTCTTCTCTTTTTCCTAGATGTTGATTTCTCTAGTCAAGGCAAGCAACAAGCCTCCATCCTCCTCCTGTCTCCAACCAACCAACCAACAGGCAAATAAAAACAGTACTGCTTTTCCTCCGATCCATATTACTTGTGTTAGATTTGTCTAGATACGGATGTACCTAGACATGTCTAAGACAAGTAATATGGATCGGATGAAACAGATGACTTTGTTTACCACTACAGGAGTTTGAAGGCTGATCTTAGGAAAAACTGTCTTCAGATATCAGTCTTAGTTCTTTTACCTTTTCTCATACAAGTTAATTGGTAATAGTAGGTACTGTCAAATGGACCTCGTTATGTCTGAAATTGTTGATTACTGTTACATGAGAATCGCCATCACACTTCGAACCAACAAAGTCATCTCAGAAAGAAAGAAAGATGACTCCGTTTTACTACTGCTGGAGTTCTGCTAAGATAAATTTGTAGTGGTAAATACTGTAAAATTGTCCTCATTGCGTCTGAAGTTTGAGCTACCTCAGTAGTCAAGCTATCTATTCTAGTTAATATGCAATTTGATTTAGGCTAGAATTATTAGCATGTGACGACGCTTTGGCTGAGTAATGTCAAATTTACAGCTGGTACCATGCTCTGATCTTGATGGAAACATGACGATGGCATACATTTCTGAAGCTGTAGTAATGTCAAATAACATGGAGGCCGCTGTGCCCAAACAAAAGAAAGCTGCTGCTGGGACGATGTGTTGATGAAGCTGTAGTCGAAGATGCTGGAGCATGTGCGACTGAGATGGCCGAAGATATAGCTTAACCAAGATGATTATTTCGTCCACCAGAGCTCTGTTTTGATGCTGATTAAGTCGTTTTTTTAGATGATTGACAGAAAGTTTCTTCTGCCTGAGCTGTATAGAGATTCATATTTTGTGGCTGCTGTTGCTTTAGCAGAGATGTTTACTGAGCTGCTTGGACAAAAAAGACTCATGCAATTATGTTGGCAAATTCTTCGGTTTGCATCAACTGATGGATGGAAGCTAGATGCTGCATCATCATTTTTTCTGACACATAAAAGCTTACTGCCCATCCACAAAGTACAGACTACTAGTACATAACAACACTTGTCTTTGTCAAATAGATGACCAGAATTAAGAATATTGAACTTCAATTCCTGTAGCAGCATCAAATTAGTCTTTGGCTCCATCGCCAGAGCTTCTCTGGATTCATGCATTCAAAATCTCCAGAAGGATGTCAGCTTCCCTTTCACCTGATCAAACCAAGGTTTCAATAATATCAGATGTGCGATCAAGCACCAGGGATATATCAAGAATTTTCATTTCCATGAGTTTATATCTGAATACAATGCATATTAAATGAAGTAAACAAGAGTTTCTGCTAACAGATACTCCATCTGTTCATAAATATAAGACCTTTTAGAGATTCCACTATGAACTACATACGGACGTATATAGACATACTTTAGAGTGTAGATTCACTCATTTTGCTCCGTATGTAGTCTATAGTGGAATCTCTAAAAGGTCTTNNNTTTAGGAACGGAGGGAGTACTAATGTGCTGCTTAACACATCGCTATTAATTTAACATTGCGGAAATTGAGGGAATAACAAGACTTTATGAACAACATGTACCTAGACCCTCTTCCTCTGCTGTTTTCTGTGCTTCTTGTTCCTCATTTTCATCCCCTGAGCCTGTTGCTGCACAGATGAAGGATGTATTACAACAGGAGGAAATAATTATGACAAAATAGTGGACATAGCAACCAAATGGACAAATTAAGATGTAGGAGCAGTTGGTCAATTCACCTCCCGATTCGGATGGCATGTTGGTCAAGAAGTATTGCGACAACATATCCCTCGCCCTGACGGCATCCTTATTTTCTACCTGGCGCACTTCCTCACAGTAATTCCATTCCTCAGGGTCAGAGCTCGGCATGGATGCATCCTCCTCCATATCTATGACTATGTTATGCAACAAGCAGCAGGCATGGATTATGTCACGGTTGATAGGGCACGACGTCTCAACCTGCAGGTACTTCCATGTGCTTTTGAACCTTGCCAGTGCCTCCAGTGCGCAGGTTGTGGCTGCGGAGTGTCTCCTGTTGAATTCGGCCTTGGGATCTGAGAGGTCTTCTTCCTTGTAAGGTGTGAGAAGCCACGGGAGGAGAGGGTATCCTGCATCACCGATTATGTATTCCCCAACTTCTGATCTATCTACTGCCACTTCCAGCTTGCTGCCATTCAGCCAACCACCCTTCTCCGACCCCTTGAAGATTTCAGAGTCCTGTAAAAGGCTCGACTGGTTCATGCTACCTGCCGGTCCAAACCAATCATCCACGAACCTCATCCTTGGATCAACCACGACTTGCATCTGAGTGCTCTCATTCTTCTCATGGTTGCAGTTTGGTCCAAATGGGACATAAGTTGTACACATAACACCGCAGCAATTATTGATATTGTGGATCTTGTCAAACATGGATTTGATCTTATTCATTTCGCTGGAGTCTGGCCAATATCCATGGTGCTGTGCTCGGTCACACACAGCAGCAACAAACGCCTCAGTTACCAAGAAGATGGTTGACTCGTTCACCCCAACAGAGGATACTATGGTCTCTGTTGGCTCACTAGAGTGCAACCTTCTCAGAGCAACGGCAACCCGGTCTTCTAAAGACAGCACCGTCCCGTCAACAAAGGTGTAGCTGTTTATATCTTCCAATGATGGCACCTTCACTAAGCTGCAGATATAACTAAACATTTTTCTTGTCATTTTGAGGGCAGACTCAAATCTTTGTGTGTCCTCAAAAAAAGTTAAGGTTCCTGCATGAGAATAAAATATAAAAGTGGTTATACAATCCATAGCTTGTAAGGGAAGAGCTCAATTGTGAAAGAGTTAAAGTAGTGAGATCCATAAATAACATATGAGAACAACAGAAACTTAGCAAATGACAGACCCTAGCCAAATCAGAGAGTAGCATTGGTCAACAAATAGACATTACTAAATGATAAAAAGCCAGCCATCTGTTTTCTTTAGAGAAAAAGCTAGTCATACATCTATGTTGATACTACTACCATATTATTGTTGTCCTACTTTAGAAGGGTGTATTCATTATTAAAAAGGAACAATATATTCCAATAACCAGAATAGATAGACAAATTAAGATGGACGGGCACAGCTAAATTACCTCTGGACATGAACGAGCGGCTGACATTGGTCTCCAGCTTGTAGGGGTTAGTAGTGTACAAGACATACCATTTCCTTATATTATCTCCTTCATGTGCATATGCCTTGACCTGCCCAACATGGCTTAACTTGTCCCACTCAGGGCCAGATTGTCCCGCCGCTATGGAAGTGAGCAGTGCTACGCTGCAGTATAGCTCCAAATGCCTTGGATTTATACCTCTCATGTATTCTGGGAGTGTCTCCATGTCTTTATCCGCGAGTAAGAGCCTCTGGAGTGCAGGAACACCCTCCAGTACCTTCAGCTTTGGGCAGCCTTCAATATCGAGCTTCTGCAGTCTGGGAAGATTAGTGATCCTCTCTAGATCAATATTTTCATCCAGGAACAACTCAACCAGAGATGGATAGTTCTCTAGAGAGGTGAGACCCTGGACGTATTGTATGGACAATTTATTCAAAGCCCTTGCTTGGGAGGCAAGGCCAGGAGGAAGAAACTTCAATTTGCAGTGCCTCAGCATAAGTTCCCACAAGGCAGGAAAGGCTTGCACTTGCTCCTCCCACTCCAACATTCCCACTAAATTCATCTCATGCAACCTCGGAAAAGCAGTCACCATATGGGAAGTACAAGGACCGTGGTGACGGTAGGACTGAATGAATTCTGTCCAACATGCTTGATGGCTGGAGCACGGTCGATCTGAATGAGCTCCAAAAAGGGGAGCTGACACAAGCCATCAGGAAGCTGTGTGCAGCAAGCTAGGTCGGCAATCATCAAACTCCTCAAGCTCTAGAGGGGCACAACGGATGATGACATCATCCATCTTGCAATCCGTTGGCCAAAATATCCGTTTATGGTAAGATGTTCTAACCTGGCGGGAGGGCAGAGCTCATCAAATACATTCTCAATATGCTGGTGCCTTCTTGCTAAGGATACACTACCACAGGTTAAGGATAGGTTGGTAAGATGCACCTTCGCACTATGTTTTGCCTTTGCTGCTGACGAGAAAACAATGACATTCTCCAAGTCCTGGATGTCAAGACTCTTGAGCCGAGAAAGATGGCCCAACTCATCCAAACTGCACCAATCACCATCCACCCGGGCTGGAAACCCATGTAATATCCTCAAGTTTGTTAGAGCACAAAACCCCCTCGGTATGGATTTTATACTTGTTCCAAGGAAGCTAAGATACCTTAGCTGCCCTAACTTTACAATGCTATGTGGAAGTTCCTCAAATTGTTGGCATCCCCTAAGGCTAATGTACTGCAGCAATTTCATCTTTCCAATGCTATCTGGCAGAGCAGATATGTTAGAGTTGCGTAAGGACAAGTACCTCAGGTGCATGAGTTCATGCAAATATTCAAGCAGTCCTACAACATATGCAGAATCTATATGTAGAGTTCGTAGACATGGAGAATGAACCAAAGAATCACCAGGCTTGATATTTATACAGCCAACTGTTATTAGTGACCTCAGTGTCTTTTGTGCTTGCAGAGAACTCCAGTCTAACCCATTTAATTCTGTTGCTTTTCTTTCTAGAGATAACCGAAGAAACTCCTGTGCACCAAGTTTACTAACAATATTAGTTTCTCCACTGTGAGTTGCTAGTGCCTCATCTCTAGCCACAAACTGAGCAAATGAGCGTACAACATCATGCATGTTGCAAACACATTGATCAACATACTTTGTATTTGGCTCTATAAGATTCCTCAGTATCATCTCCTTACAATACTCGTTTCCTAATTCTTCTAAGTCTGATGCTCCCTGAACAAACCCTTCACTAATCCACATGCCGATTACGTCATTTCTATAAAACACTGCAGTTTTAGGGAGAAGAGAGAAGCACAAAAAGCATTGTTTGATGCAAGAAGGCAAATCTTCGTAGCTTAAATATAATGCATGGTTTAGCTCTTCAGGCAATTTAGGTATTGACAGTTTAAAATCATCCAGAACCATCTCCCACTCACGGTGTTTTTTGTCCTTGTGACACAAGAGCCCTCCAATTATTTTGATAGCAAGAGGCAAACAATCACATTTTGCTACAATTTGCAATCCAATATCCTTGAGCATATCAATTTCACGTTCATCTATCTCATTTGAGGCTACCTGCAAACAGTTTAAATCACAAGTCAATAAAGAGCGGCATACTGTAGAAAGGTAACGGTTTGTCAGTGGCTCTCTCCAACTGTCCTCTCAATAGTGGCAGCGATCGGCAGTCAGCCGTTGTACAGTGGCGAATCTTGGATTAAAATGAAGGGTAGGCTCGAAGTGATGATTAATTAACTAATGTGACATAAGACACTAATATGATATCATGTAGTTTGAATTCACACCAATACTAGAAAAATAATGGCGAGTAACGATCACAGTTGCTCTCTGGACAGACTCTCATGCATGTGCACCTCTGTAGACACACAAAGTTGGCTGAGTAATATCCGCAAAAATATTTTGCAATATTTTGAGTCACCCGTAGACCAGCTCCCGGAATGAGTCACCATGCACACCTTCCCAGTTTTTGGGCCATCCCACTGATAGTTCGAGATGCTTTTATTATTATTATTTTACATTTTTCTTTTTATTTCTGGATTATTTTCATTTTCATTTTTACTTACTTACATATTTTAAACCAGTATTATTGCACGAAACATTGTGCAATAATTCCATTATATCAATTCAATTTTTTTTGCTTATCAACTAAATGTATTTTTATTCAATATTGTAAAATTAAAAAAAACATATCTAGGCATTCCATCCTGTGCCCCTCTCGTAAGGTTGGCATGACACTCACTCACGAAGAATGAATACCACCTTCGTAGTGTCTTACATTTTTACACTAACCCTAGTTATCGATTGTTGTTGAACTTGCATCACAGGTGGCCACTACATATATCAAAAATTGAACGTTCTAAGAGGGGAAAACAATTTGAGGCTAAAAATTTGGGCACCTACGGTTAGGCAAGTTTGACAAAAATAGTGTGGCAAACTATGACAAAGTTAGCCACCAACCAAACATGCCCTTACTGCATATGTGCTGCCATATGATTGTATCCAATGTTGTATGGATCCATCTTGTGATCTCAGAGAATAATACATAAAAGAGTGTGTCCAATTAGTACATCTCTACTTCAAAGCAGAGACCTAACAATTGTTGGAGATTTATGGAGTTTTGTTGCGTACCTGTTTTCTGAGCAATGACCAGGCATCCTCCTTCTCTAATTTGTCAACATGGTGGTAGGGAAGCATAGCCTTCATTCCTCGAGCTACTCTTTCATCTCTAGTAGTGACGAGGACTCGGCTACCTCGAGCCACAACATTAGCCAAGGGTGTTTTAAGCACATCGCCCCATGCTCCCTGGTTCCACACATCATCCAGTACTAGCAATAGCTTCTTTCCTGTCAAGACAGTCTTAATGATTGGCTGAAGCACAGCCAACGCCTTTTCACCTCTGTGTACTCCCCCAGCAAGCGTGATGACTGTCCTGAGCAGCTCAACCTCGTCAAAGTTTTGATTGATGCTCAACCATATCATCTTCTCGAACTCAGCATTCATAGTTTCGTCCTTGAAGATCTTCTGGGCAAGAGTGGTCTTACCAATCCCGCCAACGCCAACAATGGCGACCACCATGATGTTGGTGTTGCCATCGTTTTCAGTTAGCATGATCTCGACCAGCTTTCTTGTGTCTTCAACGATCTTCTCGCCGACTACACCCGACCTGTCGAACTCCCCTGACGTTTCACGCCTGGTATTACCATACTGAGAGCCACATACCTTGCTGCTACGGTGCTCATAGGATCCAAGAGGGATGAAGCTGAAACCAGTGCTTCGCTCCTTGATGATATCAAGCTTCTTGTTGAGCAGCTTGATGCGGGTGCCAATGTCATGGGCATGGGATGGATTCCGCATGCAGAATATCAAGGGGTTAAAGCACCCCACATCTTTAGTGGGACCGCGCTCCATGGCCTTGAGCTGGCAGAGGTCGAGGATGTCGCCAGCTTCGTACATGGCACGCTTGAGCTGGGCCACCTTCTTATCGGTGATGTTTCTCCCATCAGCGTCGGCGAGGAAGTTCTTGAGATCCCCAAGCTTAACGTCCATCTTGTCTATCTCGTCTCTAACTCCAAGCAACATGTGCACCTCTTCGTTCACCATCTCCATGAGCATATTTTGCACGTAGTATGCAAAGGCATCCAAAATCATCGCCATTTTTACTTTTGTGTACAAAGTTCAACCACATATCATAATCATCCCCAGCACTCGTCACAGCTGAAAATTACCAAAAAATATTGTTGTAAAAAAGGCAGCACTGAAAGGCTAACTAGATCGACAGATGCTAGCACATAGGAACGAGATCAACATATGCAAGCAAAACCAGCTAAACGTACAAAGGGATCCAAAATTACCTTCAAGATGGATGGGTGTTGGGTCCTGTTCTAGCTCTCCTAGAGCAACTCCTTGATGCACGCTGTATGTCCACTAATTAAATGGCGTGTTAGTCTTGGATTATTCATCAGATTGATCTGTTAGCTGGCAGCTAAGGTAGCTGGCGAACAGTACGATACAATTAATGCCAGCTCTACTATTAAAAAGCTCTAATATAATTAGGGGGCTGCTACGCGTCCACCGGCGGATGTTTACTAAACATCCGCCACCTCTACGGCCGTCCGATCCGCGCGCGGGGCTCCGGCCGGCACC
>CBMN010039216.1:0-10597 GCA_000582825.1 Hordeum pubiflorum
TAATAGTGGCGCACCCATAGTGCGCCACTAATAGCAATATGTGGTGCGCCACTAATAGCCTTTTTTCTAGTAGTGACGGTAAGGCTTGAGGTAAGGCCTTCCAACCCTATGTATTTGTGCAAGGAATTGTTGAAATGACTTTGCGTAATTGACGTTATTTGTATGTGTGCGATTGCAACGGAGTTGTCTTTTGTCTTCTTCTCGTTCTAAGGCCCTGCAGGTACCCAGAATCCCATAGATCGATCAAGGAGGAGGTAAGAAGCGAGGATGCGTGAAACGCTCACTACAAGAAAATTGAGATAATGTGACGAAAATCCTTGTGACGGAGCTAGCCAACGTCATAGAAATACCAAATGTGTGATGTTTTTATGCGTGGCGTCACCGATTACCGCAAATCAATGACGATAGACGTTACTGAATTGCTTCAGCCTTTGAGCGCACCTGGCTACCAATTTCTACGACGGTTCGATAATTTCCATGACGAACCTACTAGAGTCACCGCATATTACGAATGTGTGATGATAAAAATTTTGTCATCTAGTGTCTGCCGGTGGGACCCACCATAGCTGCTTCATGGGTTATTGAGCGGTTGAGTGGTAGGACCTGCGTACCAGTGTTGGCAGTAGGACCCATCTAGTTTTTTCAGTGTCTAATGAGCTCTGCAATTATTTTGTTCCATGCAATATTGATAGGTAATAGCTAATGAAAAACTTATTTTGTTCCATCTAATATAAATAGATAGTGGTCTGCAAAATAAACTTGAATCCATGCATTCGTGAGCTGATGTTATTTAGTTCTATCATAAAAATAAAAATGGAAATATAAGTTAACAAGTAAATGTTTGGTACACGGAGTTTGAACCCGGGACCATTATAGTGTGAGCAAACGGCGTTGCTTATAGGCTAGAATTTTATTTTTAGATACTAATGTAAATTGCGCTAAAAATATATATTATACTGGACTATATATATATATACACGCGTATAACACTTATAGGTTAGTTATTTCTTCCCCGGGGCATGCGCTGCCGGGGCGTATGCGATCGATCAGTTCGTTTGTCCCGGGTTCTAGCCGGCGTCACGTCACGGCGGGGAGAGGTAAGGCACGACACACCGTGCTGCTGGTTGTTCGTAACTTCGTATTTGATGGGAGCAAGCGCAACAGAGCCCCATGGCCTGGCAAGCCCAGCAGAACGCCCTTTGACTAATTTGTCTATACGTGGGCTGAAGCCAGCTCAACCGCAAATATAACCAGCGATTTTTTTTTCCTCGTCCATCTTCTCCTCCCCGAGGGAAACCCTATCTATTCGATCTCGTTTTCTATCGCTCATGCGGCGGCGGCGGCGGCAGATCGGGGGAAACCAAACGCGACGACGGTGGTTGGAGTAGCTTCTCTCTCGTCCCTCTCCCGTCGGGTTCCTTGAAGGCACCCCGTTGCGGAAGCTGCCAGTGGCGTCAAGGCCCTCCATGGGGTGCAGCGGCGGACCCAGCGTGTGCCGCGGCCGGATCAGCCTAGTCGCGCGGCGGCGGCTCAACATATGTGTGTAACGTGCCTTCTCAGTGTGAGTACGCGCGTGCATGCGATCTCTGATCCCTTTGGTCTGATTGCAGGGAATGAACTCTCACTCTGTTGTGCCACTCGTCCATACACTTCTCAATTCCATTGGAGCAAATGAGGAGTCATGGTGAAGTGGGTACTGGCTATGTCTTCCTTGAGCGGAAGGGTTCGCCTAAGACACCCGCCACGTCGCCTTCGTCAGGGACTACCACCACATGGTATGATTAACTAATGAGTTGGGCCGTGGTCGTCCGATCTTTCGTACTTATCAGTACATCTTGTTGACCCTCTGTTTTTCTTCTTCTTGGATTTTGTCCGTCATATTGACATGGAGCACAGACAACAGGGTACAGGGGCATGCCGGAGTTCCACGGGAGGACCGTACATCTCGACGAACAACCTGGGTTAACATGTGTACGACCCTGAACTCTCTGCTCTCAGTTTAGATGAACCACTTATGTGCGGGGATAGGTTCAGATATTAGTTTCGTTCCGTTCCTCCTAGTTAGTGAGTTCTTATTGGTCAATCATGAGATGCTTCTATAATACTCCCCCAGTATTTGCTAGGTCAGATAGTCCTTGTTTGTGTTAGTAGTCTTGAACTCATGGAAGCTACTTTATACGTGTCACCAAGTTGAAAATTGTAAATTGAATTGTACCTGTTCTGATTTATCTTTTAGAGATCATTATGAGAACCTAGATAGTACATGTGAAATAATGGGTTTGTAATTAAATAGTTAGCTGTAGTAAAATATTTTCATTATGCCGATCCGAGTACCTGTTCTGTACTCGTGGCAACTCTGTTTGAGGGAGTGTGAATAGATTTGCAAGTGAATTGTTGTTGTAAAATTGCAGTTGGAGTTTTACGAGCGATTCAACATGATTTTGGCAAATTACTAATGGAGAAATAATTTACTACACTCGTTTGTGGTAATCAGAAGTGATACTGACTATATGTAATGCAGATTACTGTCCAAGCAAGCAGATACTACAACTATAAAGATCAAAGCCTAAATGAGTTTTTTATTTGGCATGTGACCATCCCATAATTTTAAGACTTTTTTCCAGATGGAAATGTTTTATTGATCACACTTCCAATCAATGTGTGCCAAGGACAACAGCGAAGCTACGCAAAACAAATCGTGCTTTCTCCACTTTTCTAGGCTGCTTGAAGGTTTGTTCCTTTGTGGCTTTGTCGAATATTTTGTTTTTTCACACCATTTTAATTCCAACCTAATATTTCAGATGACCTTTGTTGCTCACAAATATGAGATCTTTAGTTCTATTCGTATCACATATTAGACAAGTACTAACATGTCTTTTTTTATTAAGATTCCAACCTAGAGCTCTGGGTTATGACTTACATGTTGTACTTTGTTGCAATCGTAGATGATTTTTTGTAACTCATTCACATTGCTATATTTATGTCTTTGTTTCTAATAGGATGACTCATATGTCCTGTTTCAGGAAGTTGATATGGATAAAGGAGGATCAAAGAAACTCTAGTTGCCTTCAAGAAGACACGAGAAGAGGCATCCAACAAAGGTTCCAAGTTTGATGAAGGTGGGAGCTAAGAGTTACACCAACAAAGTCTCTATTGATGACCTCCACAAATAAAAATGATGTTGTATTGGATGATTATGTAGCTAGTGTTATTTTGGATGGGGCTTGTAATGTGATGTATACACTGTTTAGAGACAAGTTGGCTTGTAATGTGATGTGAAAATTAGTCAATGGAAACATGGGCTTAAACGAACCACAAGTGCAAAATATGTTTTGTATCAGATCATGCCAAACTAATATTAGATGAAACACTGTAAAGAAAATAATTCTTAAGAAGGCTAGGAGAAAATGGCAATTGATCCATAAAAATGTGGGCTCGATGAGCCACTATTGGGTTGCGAATTGGCCATGGCCCACCAAAAAAATAGATCCAGAAATAGAAAATTAGCTGAATTATTGGGCTTGGCCCATTTGGAAACACAATGCGCATTAGCCCGTAAAAAATCTAGTGACGACAACTTTGTCACCGAAGGATACGATGACTTTTTTTGCGCGCTACGTCACTAGGAATAATCTGTGACGGGGATTCCGTGACGATACTGGTGACGCATGAAAAATGTCACACATGAGTATTTTGTGACGTTTTTAGCTATTACGTGACATTTTTTAGCTCGTCATAGTAGGTCCAATCTCTTGTAGTGGCTATTCTGAACAGCAGTGAGATAAGGGGTTAGTATGGTAGCGGAAAACAATTCTTGGGGATAAATGAGGTGTAGTCATTAAACGTTTAATGATTTTGTCTGAAGTAATCTTATATTTACTAATTGGAAGCACCAAAGAAGCCTCCATATTAATCCACTCATCAAGATTAATTAAGTTGTCCGATCTTGAATTTACCGTTAGGACTAAGGCGACTGCTAGGCGCTAGCGCGCTGGCCGAAATTTTGGCCGGTCGGCTCCCAGCCGTAGGATTAGGCCACCTTCAACCGTTAAATTTTCCGCATCATCTTCTCCCCTTCGCATCTGGCTCTGCGTTGACCAGCAGCTCCCATCCATGGCGGACTCCGCGCTCGCCAAATAGGGAGTCGAGTTTTAAGAGTTTGGCTAGAAACACATTTTCTTTAACTCCCAAAATAGAGGAGTTAAGATTTAAGGAGACGTTTAAGGGGCTAAATTCTAGAAGTTCAGTTAGAGATGCCCTCACCCTCAGCAAGATAATAGCCGTAATAGCATTTAAGGAATTTTTGTCTAAAAAGACCATCTGCCGAGTCGAATTGCCAGAAAAGACTACCTCTGAAATTAAATGGCAGAAAGGACCAGCTGCACCGTGGCGGCGGGTGCGCGAGCCGACACGTGGCACCTGCCGCCACGGATGCAGGCGGCAGCTCCTCTCGCACAGGATTTTCATCTGCATGGCGCTTTGCAACGGAACGGCTCGACGCAGCTGGGCCCTGCCGCCATGCCCTAAGGCGGCAGCTACGGTTGCTACTACTCCATAGCCAGCTTGCCCGACAACTGCGGCAGCTTTTCAGGACATCCGCTGCAGCCGTGGGACTAGCTTGTTTTGGCTTTTTAAGGAGAAAAAGGAAAGAGAAAATATGCATCTGAAAGAAAGGATTTGGTTTCATTTTTTCTACTCAAGTATGAAAAATGGGGGCGGGGCGTGTGCCCTTTTGTTCTTAAAGAAATGGGGGAACCGGCCTGAGAAGAGACATGACAGACGTGTGAAAAGTTCAGGGTGAATTTGGACCTGTGCATCAGTAAGTTGTGGTCATTGCATGTTGCTAGGGGCTGTTCTGTACACCCATCAAAGCTAGTCCCATCCCGTCTCAACTAAAGAAACAAAAACTAAGCAAGTCTGTGCATGCAACGTCCCATTGTTACGAAGGCTGCCGCCTTAGGGAATGGCGGCAGGGCCCACCTGCCACTCCGTTTCGTTTCGAGGCGCCATGCAGATGGAAATCGTGTGCGAGAGGAGCTGCCGCCTACGCCCGTGGCGCAGGTGTCACGTGTTGGCTGGCGCACCTGCTGCCACGGTGCAGCTTGTCCTTTCTGACATTTCGTTTTAGAGGTAGTCTTTTCTAGCAATTCGACTCGGTAGATGGTCCTTTTTAACAAAAATTCGCATTTAAGAGCCATTCTGTAACTTCGCACGTATATGACGGTAAGTAAAGGGGCACGATCCACTCTTATTGGATCAACCTGCACACGTCGCCCTCATGGAATCTTTCGTCATGCACCCTATTTGTTGATGTATTCTCAACATTTCCCAGGGGACTGATTACCATCATATTCTACTTCTACGCGGACAATGAGTTGCCAGCAACGGACGAACCAGCTGTCAGATTCCCGCAGAAAATTCATAAATCTGCACGGTCGTCAGATGTTCTTGCGTGGAGGCTGATGCTGCGGACGCAGGATCTCCAGTGGGACACCACACCAATAAACTGCGGGATCCATGGCCTCATCGACACTTTTTGCTGATCAATTTGATGTGCTACACTCTGATGGCGAAAGGGCTCGTAAACAACTTATTGGTACTACTCTCCAGATGGAGTAGAATCAACAAGGGGGTGATTCGTCAATCATTATGAGCCAAGTGTTGATTTTTTTTCTCCCTCCTTATTTGCACCAGTAAACATGGGGAACTTGTTGCTGTGCTGGCTGATGTCTACTCCGGCATCATGTTAGCCTACCATGTAGGACTGCAGAGGCCTTGGACACGGCCCTTGCACCCCTGTAAATCTCCTGCTGCAACAGCCGCCAAGACTCCGACGTGTTGAGCTTCTGCGCGTTGGCGATGGCCGAGACGATGCCGGGGAACGCTTTGGTGGCCCAGTCGTCCTGGTCCGACGATGCATAAATCTGCCAAAGAAGAAACATAGTTCACCAATCATCAATCATCAGTGTGGTTAGCTTCAGAGTTCAGTTCAGAAAAGTGTGCGAGCCTGCAGCTTCGATACTACTCACCATGTGTTTGGACCACGGCCTCCCCGCGAGCCCTTCTCGGTTGATGAAGGCTCGCTCTGCCATCATCAATCGGTCGTTGATCTCTCTGACTTTTAGTGCGTGTTCCCTCGTGTTTAGGCCCCATTTCTCTGCTTGCAGCACCTATTAACATTGAGGAAAGTGGATGTTTTAGCTGGAAATTTCGGTGAAAGCTAAACGTCGTGCAATTATGCTTTCCAGTGGAATTTTTGTTCGAATAGTACCTTCTTCTCCATGTGAATTTTCGTGGCCGCCTTCTCAAGCTGCTTGATTGACTTGTGCAGAGGGGTGAAACTGACGGCACGTCCGGGGCATCCGTCCTCCACAACTTTTGAGCTCTCCTGCAGTAAGCAAGACGGCAGATAGTCCATGTGTCAAGTAGCTGTTGGAGCTACTCCTACACGCCAAACGTGCTGATAAATTCATTAAAAAAAACGTGTGTAGTACTAATCAATAAGAAGCGAGTCTACATCATGATTCTGTTTCAGTTCCCTTGATGAAACTGAATCAGGGGCTTACCCTGTGTGTCTAAAAGTTGCATATCTCAGTTGCCAGAAGAGAAGATATACCTCCAGTTCGGACGCGTAGGAGACGTAGTTGAGGGGAATTATCTCATCATCTGCAAGTCTCAAAGCAATCAGACCCCAGACGCTCGCCACTGCATGATTATGCAGTGAAAATGGATTAGTCGGTGCTATATAATGGAACACGATTGTACTCTTTGAATTTGAAAAGATAGCTCGTTCAGTACATGCTACATGTCTGTGGAACAGGGGGTCTCCAAACCGCTCCATCCAAACAAAATCATCGTACAGCGAGTGGTAAACAGGGTATTCTGAAACTGCAAGAGCAACAATATTTAGAGCAGATGCTAGAGGACTAGAGGACCATATGGTCTGCTAGGCTTCTGTTTTTTTTTTCCAATGAATCAGAACAATGGCACCGAAAGGGAGCAGAGTTTCTTAGGCTTATGCGTCACCAAGAACATTTTCACTTACATAGTCCATAAGACATGTCAAGTGAAGGGACTCCAATATGCTGGACAAAAGCTGCAAAGTCTGTTCCCGCACCGGCCACTCTTGCAATCTGAAAATAGGAGCTTATCACTTCAGTGCATGAAAAATAATGTTTCAAATCAGATGAAGCTCTCATGATCACTCATTTGTGCAACAACAGAAGTATATGACCATTCTATCACTGCACCCACCGGAGGATTCTTGCGAATCATATAGTCATACAAGGTATGAGATGGATCATCAGGATCGGGTACCTTAAAAAAAAAGGGATCAAATAAACAAATAAATTTGGAACCTATGTAGACAAGTCTCTAATATGTACTCAGTGCTGCTTATGAAGTTTAATTTTATGCTTATAAAGGCTTTAGGCGCAGAGCTTAAATACCATTCTGCTTGCTTCCTTGATCAATTCATCGAGTTGTGGGGTTGCACGGGGCATAAGACCTCCAGGCCCAAACACTGATATATCCACATTCAGATAAGCAACAGCTCTTGAAGCAAGCATATCCATGTTCTCCTCGGCCCATTCCGTAGACCCTATCTGAGACATTGGATGTTTCTACACTTGAGCACTTACACCGGCAAATAAGCAATCATTTCAGGGCATGCGAGCAAGAACATACCAGCGCAAACTCCTCTGCATCCCAACTGCAGACGATGATTGTTCGCCTTGGCCTCCATCCTTTCTTTTCTAGCTTTGACAGCCTCTCTGCAATCTATAAACAAAAGTAGGGTACCGACATTATCCTCAATTTATCAAAGATGTCTTGCATTCAGAACAGATATCAGTAAGGTTGATTACCTCGAGCATAGCTGCTGTTCCGCTATTGGGATCGACTGCCCCAAATGTCCAGGCATCACGATGGTTGCCTATGATCACATATCTGCAAAAATACAGAGGCAAATTTAACATTGTTAGCTTTGGCTTGGGCATGCCTCAGGGAGAATCCGATGCTTGATCCTAGTATAAAATTTCATAGAATCTAGCCATCACCTTATAAAATGTAATCTTTACCCTTCAGGTTGGAAGAAAACTAACACAAGGGTTCGAGCGAGTCCCTCGCGTCGCTCCCCAGGTGACGCCAGGGACGAACCCTAGCTGCGGTGGCGGCAGGTCCGCTACCGAAGGGTGGCGGGGTTCTTTTGCCAGGGGAGGTCGCCTCGTGTGGGGCGATGGAGGCCAAGGGCAGGGGTTTTCGGGGCGGCGGCCCTGCGGCGGGTTGGTGGAAGACGGCGACGGGAGGTCCGCGGGCGACGCTGGCGGCGCTCGTTGCTTCTCCTTCACCGACTCGTGACCCTAGATCGCATCGGCGATCCCCTCCAAGATCGAACAGCCATGTTGTCGCTGAACCTTGGCGGTTCCCGGCACGGCTGCATCGACTCTGCCGGGCCTAGTGACGCCGTCACAAGGTACCGGTCTGCTCGTGCTACCCAAGGACACCGCCTCTCGCCTCCTGATCTGCCACGACACGCGCCTCTGATGCGGATGCATCGCCGACGGCTTGCCTGTGATGCGGATGCATCTTTGCTCGGGTGTTTGGTGATTGTCAACCGTAGATTGTCGTCACCTTGGAAACATTGGCATCGGCACCTCCACGGCCCGATTCCAAGGTATGGACATGGGGATTCAAGGTGTCATGCTTGAAGATCGTTAGGCTCTGAAGGTATTATCTCGCATGTTCGTGTTGAGTTGAGATCGCCTACTATCGGTGGCTGTCCCAGGAAGTACTAGCAATGGATGGGGAGAAGATGACGATCCGCTGCTCATTGTGTGCATACGGTTCGCGGAACCGTGCTCGTGATGACTGTGAGCCGGACGATCGGCGAATCGCAGCAGCTCGGCAATTATGGACAACGACATGACGCAAAGGGATGGTTGTGCAGTGCTGCATATAGCTGTTGGGATCACGAAAAAGTGATGGCGACAACACTTGAGTGACTTCGATGGTGGTGCTACTCGAGCATCCGGTCTTGAGCTCCGGGATGAAAGCCTAGGTCTGACCTAAGTTGGTTGTGCTTGGCAATGGCGATGTTTTTTCTACATCGTTACCTTGTTGAAGGCATTGCTCGGATATGTTCGGATTATTTCTTTAGGGTGAAAACCTAAATTCTGGCCTTGGTGTTTGAATCCGGTGACGGCGGCGCTTGAGTGTCGCTCCCTTTCTAAAGGCGTTGCTGTTGAAGAACATCGTCGTCTGTGTGGTGTCATGAGATGATTGGTGTGGATATGATCATTGTTGTAGTTTGCCGATCGCGGATCTAATTGCTTTGTTTTTTTTTCTTTTTCCTCGTCTACGCATAACTTTGGTCTTATATGACTTTGCTATTTGCTAGCGTATTTTTTTGTGTGCGTGTGTTCGTGTTGGCTGTGTGCATTCTATCTGTGCAGAAGCCGGGTGTGTGCTCATTGTGTTATGTATCCTCTAGATGCTTCATTTTAAGCCAATAAAACCCACCTTTATCAAAAAAGGTTGGCTTCAGCTGATAAAGTAAAGGAAAAGGAACTATTCGGGCTGTAACACCTAATTTACTACTGACTTAGTGACTCCATTATCAGAGTTGACTGTCAGAATCTACGGAAGATTAGTATACTGTAAATTATTTACCTGTAAGGCTCTTCTTTCCCTTGTAACACAGCAAAGACATTTTCGATGGTTGCTAAGGTGTCATTTCCCTGCGGGTCAAAGGAGTAGAAGTGTTACTTTTTTCTCGCAAAAAAAAAAAAAAGGAGTAGAAGTGAGATTGATTACTGCTCAATAATGTGGACTAGACGATCCTCAAAAAAAAATGTGGACTAGACAAAAAGAGTCCATGACTCTAGGAACGCACTCACGATGTATGTGAGATTCAGCACGGCCGGGCCGGGCCCGATCCGGTACACGGGCGCACCCTCGCCGCCCTGCCACTCGGGTGGAGCCACGCCGCCGCCCGTCGCCTTCTGGATTGTCTCCCCGTCCCTCCCCGACACCGGCAGCGCGGGGATGCCGGGCATCGCCTCGCTCCCGTCCAGCTCCTCCATGTTCAGACGCTCGCAGTCCTGCCCTGACGCGCACGACGGACACATCGGCGTGGTCGGGTCGCCGTTCCCGTAGTACAGGGTCCCCACCTGAACGCCGCTTGGCGGCAGCCACCGCGTGTTGGGGAACCACTTTCACTTCCCCTTGGCCCCGGGGCCGCCGAAGTCCTAGGCGTCGGTCGGTCGGTGTGGATGATAGCCGCGGCGGCGCCGGCGGCCCGAGCATTCCGCACCATGTCCTCGCAGTGGATGTCCCCGTAGCGCGCTAGCACGACCATCCCGCCGACGTCCATGCCGCGGGAGGCGAGGTAGGCATAGTCCTTCCTGTCGCCGTAGTTGGCGTACACGACCTCGGCGGTGATGGAGCTGGAGCCGGAGTAGGCGAAGTAGGTGGGGATGACCTCTGCCGCCGCCTCGGCGCACTACCAGAATCGGGCTCGTTGCCGACGGNNTAAACTATGCCGACGGCCCCCGTAGGCGTATATCACCCTATGCCGACCACTGGCGTCTAACCGTCG
>CBMN010039229.1:0-13098 GCA_000582825.1 Hordeum pubiflorum
CGGAAACGCAAGGCACAAATTCCTTCTTCCATCCGCTCTCAATCTCCTCCGCCAGTGACGCATCTCAACTGCAGCAGAAGACTCACACCCTCGAGCTCTTGGATGCACCTTGCAAGAACTCATGTGCACACCCGTACAATGGCTCGCAACTTCGCCATCACTACCTTGCACCCTTCACCAATGATCTTGATGAACTACTCGGTGCCAACTCAACACCTCCATAACCATCAATGATCACCAGTGCCTTGTCAATGACAACCTGTCGCCCTCCTCCAGGTCGATCAGCCGAACAAAAATCACTCGTCGCCTCGCTTGGGACTACATCCTCACCGCCTTCTTTCCGTCGCTCCACAGAACGACTACCGTCCAATCCTTCACGTCGCCGCTCGAACGACTATTGTCTGGTCCTTCTCGTCGCCGCATCGCTCAGCGACTATATCGCCCACTCTTCTCGTCGCCTCACCATTAAGCGACTTCATGGCCCGCCACGAGGCGCTAGTAGATCGCCACCCCGGGGCAAGCGCAGCTTCAGATCGACCTTGCTCTGATACCAAATATTGGGTTTCATCCACAAGATCGATCACATCAAAATATCACGAACACACGTGATGAACACTTTTAGCCAAGGATGCGTCTCGCACCCTCTAATTCCTCTCTTTATTTATTTTCTCCTTTTTTCTCTCGGTACAAATCTCACGCCATGGCTATGTATATATATGCATGAGACAACCTACCTCAGAACCTACTCGTATTTCACTTTGAAACCGGCTCGTACATGGCCTTCCTAGTTTAACTAGAACTAGGACACGCTCTAAGCTAGTACGTGATACAGACTAGTATCCATGCCATGCAAGCCAGCTCAAAACTTTCCTAAACTAATGTTCCGGCAACCTTGATCACAAAACTAACCAAACTAACACATACATGTTTGGATTATTCTAACAACAAGTACCAGCACGGCAGAGGAGCACGTCCATGGTGAACAAGCAAGGAAACCCACGGTTGACAAGGGAAGGAAAAGAATCAAGCTTGAAGAGCTTCCGGAGGTACATGGTGTGCTGCCTGATATCTCCATACAACCAGCTTCACTGGGAGGGCTGTGTGCGCCAATCGATTTATGAACTGAATTTTTTTCCTCTTTCCCTGAAGGATGTGCTGTGGGAAATCCTATCGACGCTGCCCATGGAAGTTGTCTTCAAGTACGGTTGGTCGAACACTCATGACGTGGGCATGTCATGTCGGATAGCCATCATCCATCGATCTATACAAGTTTAAAATCTGGATGCAGATACAAGATTTGTCGGATGGCTTTGAGCCGCTAGTTGAATCGCTTGTTGGAACAGTAGGAGAGTTTTATTCTTTGGACAACAGAGGCCGGGATGTAGCAGGTAATTACTACCGTGTTAGGATCATCCTGGACGTGAGGAACAAACTGAAAAACCATGTGTCTATTGTGAGGAAAAAGAAGAGACAAATATTCAGGGTGAAGTATGAACGACTACCCGATTGGTGTGCCGTGTGTGGCATGATTGGGCACCTTCACACAGAACATGGTGATGGGTTGCATCCAGCTTCAGCTATGGTGTTCAAGGACCTAAGGGCGACATGGGGATCTGCTGCTCGTACTAACCGTACTGCTGGCAGAGAGATGGATATTGATGCAGATAATAACACCAGTACCTGGAGGCGATTCAGACTTAAGCAGGAAGAGAGGTTTGTCTGGGCGTGGGAGTGTCTCACCTGCTGCATCTCTTTCACCTAGCAACCTAAAAGGACAACTTCTGCTAACTGCATCAGGGTCGAGTGTGCCGCAGAGCCCCTCGGCGAAACAGGACCTGAAGAGGACGAAGACCGATCAGACGGGCAACAAAACAAAAAACGTGTCATCATTGGCGGGTTCCAAGGGGAATGCCGCCAGGACAAATGAATCTCTTAAGTTGGAGCTGCCGGGAAGGGAGGAACTCCCGGACAGTTCGCGATCTTGCGACGTTAGTTCAGTCGTATTGCCCCACTTTGGTCTTCCTGTGTGAAACTCGCCAGTCCAAGGACCGAATGAAGCGATATCGCTCCAGGCTAGGCCTGCAAGGATTTCATAGAGTTAACAGTGATGGTAACAGTGGTGGTCTGTCTTTATTTTGGCACGAGTCTCTCTCGGTGGACGTGGTCTTCTCTAACCAGCGTTGCATTGATGCACATGTCAAAGTTGGCTCGGATGATCCTACATGGAGACTCACTCTGTTTATGGGGAGCCTAGAGTAGAGAACCGGCGTCTGATTTGGACACTCCTTCAGAATTTAAGTGTTCAATCTAATCTCCCGTGGTGTGTTGTCGGAGATTTCAACGAGTGTATGTGGGATTTTGAGCATTTTTCGGCAACTTCGAGGCCAGTGGCACAGATGCAAGCTTTTAGAGACTGCCTTGAGTTATGTGAGCTGGCTGATTTAGGCTTTACAGGGGTGCCACAGACATATGATAATATGCGGGCTGGTAATGCAAATGTGAAGGTGCGATTAGAAAGAGCTTGTGCAAATCCATCTTGGAGGAATCTGTTTGAAAACACATCTGTTCAGCACCTTATTTCCCCCTGCTCGGATCATGTGCCGCTGCTTCTTGGGAGTGACCTTCTCATTGATCAACGTATGAAACCTAGATTGAGGCAATACGAGGTCATGTGGGAGCGGGAACCTGCTGTTCAAGAGGTAGTCGCACAAGCATGGGCGGAGGCTGGTACTAAACAGTCCTTGGGTGATGTTCATCATGCTCTTCGCGGTAGCATGCGCAAACTGTGTAAGTGGAGCAATGAAAATTTGGAAGTGTCACAAGGGAGATAGAGAAATCTCGTACTCAGCTGGAGGAGCTTATGTTGATGCATGCAGACAGAATGGAAATACGTAAAGTAACAGATCGTATGAATGAGCTACTCTATCGTGAAGAGCTCATGTGGATGCAGCGTTCGAGGGTAACCTGGTTGAAAGATGGCGATAGAAACACAACTTTTTTTCCATGCAAAATCAATCTGGCGGGCAAGGAAAAACAAAATAAAAAAGCTAGTGGACACGCAAGGTAATACCTTCACTGAGCAGAAGGAGATGGGTGCGGCTGCCACCAATTACTTCCAAAGTTTGTATGCTGCGGACCCTAGCTTGGACTAAGGATGAAAAACGGAGCGGAAACGGACGGAACTGGGTGCTACCAGATTTGTTTTCATATTTTTTTTGCAGAAGCGGAAACGAATACAGAAACCCTGGAAATGAATATGGAAACAAATAGTACCGAAAACAGACAGAGAGCGAATACGGAGCGGACACGAAAACATAAGTGGGCATTGTCCTGGAATTTAAAACCCCTTGAGTCGTGTAGAAATAAACAGAAAACCAAATATATAATGAAATGTTAGCATGGCTAAAAAATAATATGATTATGTTGGCACCTTAGCATAGTATAGTAGTAGTAGTACTAGGCAATTGTGTATAGGGTCTAGTTGAGTACGTATGTGGTCATAAAAGTTGGGCTTCAAATAATCCGTTATGATCATTGTGTCATTGTGTGTTGTTTCGTAGTTGGGCTATAAAACAGCCATATGCCTATACAAAAAATGGAAATTTCATATTCACGGAAACGGAAAGTTCCGTTTCCACCTATGTTCCACCGGAAAACACCATTCCGTTTTTGTTTCCGTTTCCGTATAAAAAATTCCATTTCCATTTCTGTTTTGCAAATTTCTATTTCCGTTTTCATATTTCCTCTCCATTTTCATTTTTCCTCCGGAAAAGCGGAAAGTTTCCACTCCATTTTCATCCCTAGCTTGGACCAATCATTAATAGTGAACCTGATGGAACCGATAGTCTCTGAGGAGACAAATAGAAACCTTTGCGAGAATTCACGGATCAAGAAAATTCTAATGCATTATTCCAAATTGGTCCGTTAAAGGCGTCGGGACTGGACGGCTTTCCGGCAAGATTCTTTCAGCGTAACTGGAGGACTCTAAAAGAAGGCATCGTTGCTTCCGTCAAGGAGTTTTTTCTACAGGAATTATGCCTCTCGAGGTGAATGATACTATTATTGTTATGATCCCAAAAATTCCTAACCGGATTAAGCTTACTGATTTTCGCCCCATTAGCCTATGTAATGTTATTTACAAGGTGGTTTCAAAGTGTCTTGTTAATAGACTACGACCGGTGCTGGACGATATTATATCTCCGACCCAAAGTGTGTTTATTCCGGGACGTACGATCACCGACAATGCTCTGGTTGCATTTGAGTGCACCCACCATATAAAGCAGGAGAAGGACCCTACAAAGAGCTTTTGCGTCTATAAGTTAGATCTCTAGAAGGCTTATGACAGGGTGATTGGAATTATCTTAGGCAAATGATGCAAAAGCTTGGCTTCGCTCACCGGTGGGTTAATTGGATTATGTCTTGTGTGACCTCGATGAGATACTCCGTAAAATTTAATGGAGTCATCTTGGACTCATTTGCACCGACGCATGGCCTTCGGCAAGGTGATCCACTCTCCCCCTATTTGTTCCTCTTTGTTGCTGATGGTCTCTCTGCACTTATTCGGAAAGGAATTGGAGATAGTAATATTTCCCCATTGAAAATCACTAGAAGAGCTCTAGGAATCTCTCATTTGTTGTTTGCTAATGACACACTGTTGTTTTTCAAAGCTACTCTCCAACACGCCACACATGTTAGAAATATACTTGAAGTGTATGCTCAAACCACAGGGCAATTGATTAACCCAGCGAAGTGCTCCATTCTTTTTGGTGACTCATGTTCACATGATGCTATATGTGTTATCAAGGACACTTTGCAGGTCATTAATTCTGGTTTTGAGGAAAAATATCTGGGACTGCCGACACCTGATGGAAGGATGACAAAATGAAAGTTTCAAAATCTTCAGGTTAAAATTACAAAAGGATTGTTCTCTTATGATGGCCACCCTACTCAGGCTGGCAAGGAAGTGTTGATCAAGTCCATTGCACAGTCAATTCCTACTTACATCATGAGTGTCTTCAAAGTTCCCCTAGGTGTATGTGATGATCTTAATCGTATGGTCAGCAATTATTATTGGGGTGCTGAAGAAGGAAAGAGGAAAACTCATTGGTACGCGTGGAGCAAAATGACAAGGCCAAAAGCTCGGGGAGGACTTGGATTCACGGACTTCCGTCTATTCAACCAAGCTTTGCTGGCCAGACAAACGTGGCGATTGATTGCTTTCCCTAATAGCTTATGTGCTCGACTACTGAAGGCAAAATACTACCCGAGTGGTAGACTAGAGGACACGGTATTTTCTGCTAATCCGTCACCTACGTGGCAAGGTATTAGTTATGGGTTGGAGTTGCTGAAAAAGGACTTGTATGGAGAATTGCTAATGGACAAAATGTGCGTATTTGGCGGGACCGATGGTTAGTACGTGAACCTACTGGCGGCTTAATTACCCAGAAAGGGTGATGCAGATATAAATGGGTCTCTGAATTGTTGGATCATAACGGTGCTTGGGATCTCACGAAACTGCAACAATGTTTCCTCCCAATTGATATTTGTGAGATAACAAAAATCTGTCCATCACCGAGGTTTGTTGAAGATTTCATCGCTTGGGCTCCGGAGAAGTAGGGAGTGTTTACTGTAAAAAGCGCATACCGTCTTGATGTGGATGAACAACAAAATGCGTCAATTGCTTCAGCTAGTTCTCGGTCTGATGGTTCGCGGGATGGGTGGAAGGCAATTTGGTCCAGTCCAGCCCCACCAAAAGTTTTGTCCTTTGCTTGGCGTTTGGCCACAAATTGTTTACCCACATGGTGCAACAAGCAGAGAAGAAACTTGGAGGTGGCCGCTACTTGTCCTATTTGTGGCTGCACCGATGAAGATACCTTTCGTGCATTCTGCTCGTGTATTAATGCTCGGAGTTTGTGGCATGCAATGGAGGGCGAGTGGGATCTCCCTAAGGTTATTACAATCCTTCCCTCTGGTGACGAATGGTGTATCCAACTAGCCTGCTGCCTAGATGAATCTATGAGGGTCAAGCTAATGATGTTGCTGTGCGTATTTGGTATGTCCGCAATGAGATTGTTCATTCAAAGCCAGCACCACCCGTGGATGTGTCATGCAGATTCTTAGCAAGCTACTTTGAATCACTTCAGTCCATTGCCAATGATCCAAACACAAACATGCTTACAGGGAAGGCTCCGGTTTCTTCATGTTTTCCCCTCATGACTAGCACATGTAATAACAAAACCCTCACGGATATCCCATGGTCGCTCCCACCAGCTGGTCACGTTAAACTTAATACAGACGGGTCTGTCCTCAATGGAATAGCTGGAGCAGGTATGATTCTGAGAGGTGATGATGGAGGCATTATTTTCAGCTCTTGTCGGCACCTATTTTCTTCTGAGGATGTTTTGGAAACGGAGATTCTGGCTATTAAAGAAGGTCTAATGCTGGCCTCACAATGGAGTAATCTACCCATTGAGGTTGAATCTTATTGTCTAGAGGCTGTCAGGATGGTAAAAGGTGGAGACACAAATAGGTCTAAATATGCTTTTTTAGTCAAGGAGATTAAGGATAATTTAGATGAACGAGATTCTTGTATTACTCATATACGACGTAGCCAAAATTTAGCTAGTCATTTTATGGCCAACTTCGGTAGGGCACAAGTACGTACTGCGGTATGGCTTGGGTTTGGGCCTGAGGAAGTCTCAGACATTGTTCGTCGTGATTGTATTTCCTGAGTTTTTGAGTAATACAAGTTTCTTTCGCAAAAAAAAAAAACATCGTGCTCCTGTTTGGCGTGACATTATGAAAGGGCTAGAATTATATTGGTTCATCCCCATGGCGCAACTCGGAATGGAATCCGCTAACTTTTGGGCTTGACCTTTGGCTCCCTCAATCCATCCAAACCTAGCCCAACAATTCCTGACGTTGTTTTCCCACTCCGATAGAATTCACACTTCTATGGCTCGTGCTCTGGCTTCGAGCGACCTAACCTTGGACCTAACTCCACAATTGTCTCACACGGCCAAATGCAAGCTAATTGAATTACGCAATTTTTTGGCTACGATAAGCGTGCATCTGCAGGTTGTTGATAGAAGAATTTCAAGGGACACAGGCCAGCCGCTAATCACTAAGCTGGTATACTTGGCGGTTTGGAAGACGGGGCCCACAAACACTATCGCCGTTATATTGACCGGTCTTTTGACGAGCAAGTGGAGATGTGCGTGGACGGCCTACCCAAAGCTCACGTTCAATCGTTGCGTCGTGTGTGGCCGTTGGGGGAAACAAGATACCCAGGTGTTCATCAACTGTGTTAATGATGTTCTTCGACGGGAGGCCAGGGCATCCGCGGCCAGCGCTGCGGCGGAGGTGCCCGACCATGACGGAGCAGCCGACATCGTGGACGCGGGCGCAGGCAACTCACTCAGTGGCGGCGGGACGATGCTCGGCCGCTCCGTCCGCTAGTGGCCATTTGTCCACCGCTGGGCTGCCGCCCAGGCTGGTTGTGGCGGCATCTCCGCTGCGGCTTGGGTGTCTCCCGGCACCGGCCTCTGCTGACGTTGCTCCTGTCAGAGGCGCGTCGTCAACCTCAACCGTTGTTGTGGGCGAGCCGTCCCCGACTCCTGCCGGTGCTACTCCTGTGGAAGCCCCGCCGTCACCCCCGGCTGTTGCTGTCGAAGCGTCGTCCACGACTCCTGCTGTTGTTGAAGCGCAGTCGACGACTCCAGTGGAAGCGGCGCCGTCCTCAGCTCGTGTCGGCACTGCGTCGGGTCTTGACTTGAAGCAACCTGTTTCATGGAGCTCCCTTACCGACGATGAAGAAGACAAGGATGATGATGATAAGCTGGTCCCACGCATGCCGCCGCCGTCTATCAAATCCTCAATTTCGGCTGCTCGACAGGGTGTGGCGTGTGATGCCATTACGTGTGAAGGTTGGCAGAAGGTGCCGCCGCGGCGCAATGGGCAACGCCAGGCGTCCATAGCCCCTGCAGCGGCTCCTCGTCCCGTCCCCGCTTGGCTCTATGGTAGATGTTGCAGATGTCTCTTTCCTGGACACCGTGCAGCGGATTGTCGAGATCCTTTTAGGTGTTATCGATGCCTTGAGAACGGTCATCGAGCGCGTGAGTGCCGCAATGCCTGGCGTCCCCTCAGCTTCTTGGGAAGTCCTGTCGTGTCGCCGTTGCCCCGCCTCCCGTTGAGCACCAACAAGCTCCATCTCCTTCCAAGGTCCAAAAAGAAGCCCTGCCTCACTCGAAGACATTTTATTGTGATTCTTGGGCATCGATCGTTTCTGCTCCTGCTAGCTCTACGGCCTCAGCGGATATCTTGATGCGGCCCGCTTTGGAGAGGCAGGCCGAGCTGCTACGTTCCGAGCTCCTTGGTATGGCCTCCTTTCAGCTTGAGAAGACTGTCCAACATCTGTGTGATGTCGTTGACTCCATGAAAGGTTGGGTGTTGCGGATGGAGAGCTTCATGGAGCGGGCTGAGGCTACACTGGGCGAGCTTTCCCTGGCGCCGCCTGTGTTGCAGACTACTCATATGTTGCGTCCATTGGTTGTGGTTGATGGCAGCTTCGAGGTCGAGAGGGGTACCGAGCTTCATGGTCGTTTCTCCCCTCGTGCTAGAGCCAGCTCACCGTCGCTAGCCTCTGAGGGACTTGACAATGATGTGGTTGTGACTCCGGTGCTACAAATCATGCCCGAGCTTCAGGAGTTGTGTGTGGGCCCGGTTCCGCCTCTGTCCGTCAAGCAGCTACAAGTAGACCCTCCCGAGATCTCGAGTGTGGCTTTGCCGCCAACATCACCCGTGGAGTCGAGCCAGATACTTGATGCCGAGGAGAGTGGTGATTGGGGCGTTGCGATCTCTCGCTCGCCTAAGTCCATTGTGCGTGAGGCGTTAGTCATGGAGCACGGAGTTTCAGATGTTGCTGCCCTTTCCTCATCTGCAACTAACGAGCAGCTGATGCCTGTGAGTGGCATGGCCATTGCGCCAAATGTGTTGGCACCTACTCCAAATCCAAATGCTCTCTTCGCGAAGGAACTTTGTGACTTGCTCGCTAGCGTGGAGGTTGTTAGACCAGGTTTGGGCAGGTCGATTGCTTGCCTCCTAACGGGAACACCAATAAGGGGCAAACAAAAGAAGGTGAGCAAAAGCAAGAGTTGCATCATTGGCAAGGCATCTCTGGTTGCTTGATGGACGATCTTTGTTCTCTTGGTCTGTCCTTTTGGATTGGGAGGTGCTTGATGTCTTGTGTTTAGGTGTTGTTGTTGGGATTCACTTGGCGTAGTAACAGTGTTGGTTTTTGTGTATGTTGTGCATTCGGAGAGTTTCGTAGGGGCCGATTGTGCGGTTGTGGGTTACTTACCATGTGAGTAGTTAGTCCATGCTCTGTTTGTGTGGGTTTTCGTCCGGTTTTCCTTAAATTAACTGGGCAATTCTCTTCTNNNTAATTAATCGATGAGGCAAAACTTTTGCCTTCGTTTCGGAAAAAATAATACCATGTCAATGGATTCACACCGTGCGTACGCATATACAGAGAAAGCGTAGGCAGCTTCTTAGAGCTCCGATCTGAATATTTGATTAGTTTTGTAACGGATATCAGGTAGTCCAAACACCGAAAGTAGAGACGTATATCCATGTCATGCTACGGGAGACCTGAGAGACATAAATCAAAAGGTTTACGCTTGGTAAACAATAGGTAGCGTGAATATTTGTTGGGAGGAAACGATGCAAATAAAACTCATATATATGGTTCGAGGTATAATGTCTAAATAAGACGTACACGAGCTTGTGTTCGACTCCAGCGCTTGCCCTTTTTTTTAAGAGGAGTTCGGTTCCTATAGGACCAATTCGAAAACTTTTTTTTTTAAGTGGACGAAGAGTAATCAATATAAATTGATGAAACTCTACCTAATAAACCAGAAAGGGCATCGGGCTCAGGTGGGTGTTTTCTCATGGCTTGCATGTGCAGGTCTTGTGTTGGACTCCCACCATGGCTCTTTTATTTCATCGTTCACTAAAGGACTGCAGGTTGATTATTACAAAATCAAGGATATTTTTGAAAAACAGCGAACAGTTTTTTTTCCAAATTAAGCCAGTACCGTGGGTTTGTTACCAGAAAACTCAAGGGGTGTTTTGCAAAACGCCACGACGGACCAAGAATACCTATTTCTTCTATTAGTAGGTATAAATTCAACATTTTACAAATACATATCCTAAGTTTTTTAAATAGTTGTTTCACATTTTTTATATTCTTTCTCAACATTTTTCGAGTGGTTCAACATAGCACTGCCTCTGTATTTTCACATTGAATCGAGGCGTGTTGGTTGGTAAAGCTGTGTCCCGAGGGTGCACTAATTGCCCTGATGCAACGCAGCTGCGTGCCTGCTGAGCACATGCAGGGCAGGCTGCTTCAGGTGGCTTCGCGCATGCATGGCAGGCTGGGACTAGGCCTCTATGATGGACCGCCGGCCAAGCATGCGGCCCACGACCCCTGTCGCGAGTCCCTTTTCCCTAGCTGCAAGGTGGGCCATTCATGTCCGCATCCACGGAGCACCAGCCCGATCCAGCCAATCAGGCCACCTCTCGTGGATCGACCATGACAAACCCTAGCGCCTGATATAAATCGTTCCCGAACAGCGATCCAATGGCCTGGTAGTATGGGGTTTTGAGAGGGGTTTGAGGGATTTTGATAGGGTTTCGAGAGGGATTTGAGGGGTTTTGAGAGGGGTTTGAGTGCTAGGATTGGCAATAACTAATTTAAAAAAATTCAAAAAATATGAAACTTGCGCACATCATCTTTTATGTTACGACTAGGGATATTTTCATGAAATTTCCTTCATACAGCTTAGGTATCACAAACAAGGGTGCATGGTTTTCAAGGGGAATGAGCTAGGGTTTAGGGTTAACCGTGGCATAGTTTGTCCAAATGATCTCCTGTTAGGCACGAACCCTATATTTGCACACTAGATGACAAGAGAGGGTGCACACTTAGCTATCACGGACGAGGGTCCGTAGTTTGTCCAACTCGATTCTGAATTCAAATGTTGATTTTTGCACACACCTTTTTTAACTACTATTTCATTACTCTTTTATATTTATTTTTATTACTTTCATACATTTGCTAGAATTCTTTAGAATTCTTTTTAACACTCCTTTTTTTACAAGATAATATAAAAGACAAGATAATATAAACCACACGAACATTAACAAAAGCATACTACAGTTCACATACTACATTACCAAAATATATAATCTTCCAACAGTTCATAGCCACAAAAGTAAAACATTAGATGATCACGAAGGACTACTAAATGGGATTCAAAGCCTTCAGTAGGCTGCATGCTGCGCCTTGATCCTGGCATCCTCCCCACTCCTTGATGCATCCCCTGCATGAGATAAAAGGTGCTCAAAGAGGCTATCCCCGGGCTTTGGCTTAGTGGTACAGTAGGGGCAGCAGAACTTCTTTCTCTTGTAGTAGGCAGCCTTTCCCTTGACCTAGATCTTCTGGACTTCCTTCGATATGGAGTCAATGTTCTCGTCGTCCACATCATCTCCATAGGTACACTGCACACAAAAATGAGTTGCATTCATATAGTAAAACAAATATACACGAAAGTCACATTGATCATATGGTAAAACAAACAAAAGTTCAAGTAGGCTTTACCTCGTAGACGTTGTTGTCAACAAAGTCAGGATCATACTGGTCCTTGAACCCAGTCACGGCCAACTTCCTCTCGTTTCCCACAGGATCATCCTCCTGCGGTATAAAAGTCACATTGATCATATTATCCATAATATTAACCTATTTGCATTTTGTTGCATAGGTATGTGCACAGATTTCACAACAAAGCTAATATAACTATATATGATGGAGAACTTTATAATTAGAGAGAACTTACAAAAAATAAAAATTTAAATCTACTTAAACATTTTGATTTTGGATAACGAAGCAAAGCTCTAAAATATGCTGAAAATTGCAGTTGGAATAAATTGATAGGTACATATAAATTAATGCATTCCTTTTCAATAATAGCCAAATCTACACAGGATTAATGCTCAAATTTATGATCAGCTGAAGCATGATATAGAAATATATGACCAAAATGAGTGCAGATGAAGATGACAGTGACAAATCTAGCCATGTGAATTAATGAAATCAATTCTAACAATCCAATTCCAAATATTTCTAACTACTTGATTATATAGTTGCTAAGGGGATATCAATTGGCGTATCAAGCACGAATCTAATACAAAAAACCCTCAAACCAACTAATCTAACCAACTATACTAATGCATGAATCATAATCTAACTAACTAACACTATATTCTTAATCTTAGCACTGCCTACAAAAGGGAAATGAGAAGAAGTACCTCCTCGACCACCTGCTCGTCGCCGGCCCGTGCACCTGCACGCACTGCGCCGCTCAACGCTGAGTCGGAGCCCGCCACCTCCTTCTCCACCAGATCTGCCGTAGCAGCTACAACTCCAGCTCTAGCTGCGGTTGGAGCATCTTCCGCACCGCCGTGGACGTAGGCAACTCCCTGCACGGCATCTGGCGGGGTCCCCGTGACCTTCTCGTCCAGCACATCTCCGGCCGAAGCTGCTCCAGCGCCACGAGCGTCATCCATCGCTGCCGGAAACAAGCGGCCAGACTGAGGAAAGTGCAGTGGGGGTGAGCGAGTGGGTGCGGTAAGTGAATTGTGGTGGGGGTGAGGGTTTTGCTGTGGTGAGGAAGGCGATTTGGGGGGAAATGGTGGGGGTGATGTGGCTAGTGGTGGTTCCCCTCCTCTTATACGGTGGGACGTTGTTGGACGTTTTCCATCGACATGTGCAAGCCCACGACCGCGGTACGGTGCATGGGAAAGCAAAACACCCACGTACAAATACCAGTATATGGTCAGCCCACATCCAGGCCTCTACGCACGACCAACCAATGTCCCACTTATCATAGGTTGTAATGGCCAGGCCCACATGCCATACACGGCCCACATGTCTTTTCGGCCCCATGCGTCAGTGATACGTCTCCATCGTATCTATAATTTTTGATTGTTTCGTGCAAATATTATACAACTTTCACATATTTTGGAATATTTGTGATTTTT
>CBMN010039231.1:0-11137 GCA_000582825.1 Hordeum pubiflorum
ACACACACACACACCACCACCACCACCTTGAGCAGGTCCTGAACTTGGGTCCAAACAAATCTGGGGCTGAGCATTCTGGTTTATGAACAAACCAGAGTAAAGTGTAACCACCTTAAAATTTCTTTGGCGTAGTCAAACACCGCACCGGTTAAAATGTAGAAGAAATGGTGGCAAAGAATACGGCTGAGAGAAACCTTTTGTCCAAGTCCATGTCTGAGGCTTTTCACAAGATGATCGACGAATTGCTAAAAAGACACCGGTGAAAATGCAGTTACCGTTGAGCTTGGGATGGTGTTTAAATTGATCAGCAATCTTTGTACGACACTAGAACTAGACGTTTGTAGTCTGAACTTTTCTCACCTCCACATCCAATTCCATCCCTTAGCTTTTATCTTCCATTGTTAATCCCATTATAGTTTACAAGAACAGGCATCATCTATACAGCTAAAGATGTCACATTTTAGTGCAGCAATACAGTACCAGCTACCTTCCTTAACAACACGGGACAAATGCAACTGAAAAGAGGGGCTAATAGTTTGTGCTATCTTCTCAGATGGCAAATAGATCCAGGTATAGTTTGCAAAGAACAGACACCATGTATACAGCTAAATGTGACACATTGTACAACATACAGTACCAGCCCTGTGTGTAGGCATGTAATTCTTGCCCACTTGTCAGATCAAGATACGACACGTCACATGTCAGATATAGCGTATCGCTAAGAGGGTTACTCCCCCAGCGATTTTCTTTGATTTTAATCACCATAAGAGTGGCTGAGTTTTGAATTTGACTCGCCAAACCTATCAAAACCCTCCTCCTTTTACCCGGGCTAGGAACCAACTATGTTGGGACAACATAGACGGAGTTATAAGCCCCACTTTTAATAATTTAATAAATAAAGTTGAGTGCACCGTGATGATGTAGAGGCCGGGGTCAAGGCCCCTTTTTGAAAAAAATTAATTTTGTGCCACGCGTATGTCCTTGATCGGAAGAAACGGTAATATAGAAGAAGAATAATACTCCACCAACCACAATGTTTTAATTTGCAGTCGATCAATTCTAAAAGATCTAATGTACTTTGAGATTTAATGGCCTTTCAGCGATAACAAATGATATGCCTATAAGAGAGTCACAAACTCAGTGCTTGCTCACCTACTTCAAGTTGTACAGTCAAGTAAAGCACACAAGCACCACTGCACTTGCAAATTTTCTGTCCAGCACCTGCCCTTCAATGTTTTGTGTATGTGATAGATCAAGATCAGCATACGTCTGTGAGACATCAGGAGTTCTTAATATCTTAGGGGAAAGAAGAGGTTTCTCGTGTAGACTATTCTGCGTAAGATCAAGAACTGGTCAGTACAACTATTCAAGGGTAGTGTCATGATGGTTGAAGATGCTCTAGCTCCATTTGCTCGATGAAATCATTACCATACATCACAGATTGAGATGATTGGCCATCATAGAGTTGTGTCTAAAAGCATCATTCACATCTTCAAGGTGCCGAGCTCTCCAAAACTCATCATGGCAGCAACCTCAGGGTCAGTGTCCTCAGGTCCATTTTGGTCAATGTCAACCGTGAACTTGCTCTTCCTGGAACAATTTGGTATCCAGTGGTTATGAAATCAACCACGGTTGTCCTTAACTTCTTCTTTCTTCCCCCTTGTGTTGGTGCTTCATATCCTCCTCATCTTGTTGTTTCCATATTCTCCCAGTCTCATCTTGTTGGAAATTGAACTTTTCAGACAACAATCTGATAGAAATACAGTCTTCACTGGGCCTTGGAACTATAGTACCCCTTATCCTTTTCTACGAATAAGTGCACGAGCCTTACATGCGATTCATATATTACCCCTTATCCTTTTCAAAGGAAGAATCTCCACAAATGATACTAATGCCTGCCAAACTGGCTATCTCAGTCATCTCCTGCAACTAGTTGCCTTCACAAGACACATAACCATTGGATATTTCTGGCAACTAGTAAGCCTAACTGGTTGAGTCGTGGTCACCTACATCAATGCCATGAACATTTGCAACAGGTTAATTAACTTAACATGTTTCTTTGATCATGACTGATTCACTGCATGAGTATGATCATAAGATTCTAAACAACACTTCTCAAAGAACATGAAAGAGTGGAAACAGAGAAACAGGAGAAAGAAAAACAGAGTATTTGCAAAACAATAGTTGATCAGAAATGTTTTAGAAAAAGATGATTTTTTTCAAATGATTGCTTGCCTCCACCAGAGATAAAGGTTTCGGCTTACAACGGGCACCAATCGTATGTTATTTAGTTACTACGAAATGAGTTAATTCCAACCAGCAAGAGTAGAATAAATGAGTCTTTTGAAATTGAGGAGCATCATAGTACTTTAACCGTCATTTGTTTCATTGGGAGCTGATGCAACATGTGGGCAACAGTTATACAAACTTCTCCAAGATGAAGTGTTTCACAGATGATCGCAACTTTACAACAAGGTAACCATTCAGTTTTCGTCCAATATTAAGTTTCCTTTCCTGACAAAGTCGGTTTGCTTTCAAAATCCTCACTCTGCAGCATGCATCATAAAGTTTCCTCTCGCACTATCTTGAGGTCCAGCCGCGTATATCAAAGGGTCAACCACCATGTCTTTGGTAGCCACGTGCCGGTAAAAATATCCCACCCAAAGCAGCATTCACTGAGGGTCGGTCTCCCCCCTGCTCCCACGACGCGCCCCGCGTGCGCGTCCCGGGAGCCCTAGATCGGCCGCCGGCGGCTCTCTCCTCCCCCGGCGCTCCCTCCCGGCGTGGGCGGCGACGGGGCCTCTCCGTCCTTCCCCTGTTCGTGGTGGCGGCGGCGAGGGTCAGTTGCGCGGCGGCGAGGGGCGCGGCGTCCGGCTGGGCTCCCGGCAGCGGGGACGGCTGGATCCGGCGGCTGCTTGGCTGGGAGGCGGTGGTGCGTCGCGGCGGCACTGGTGTGCTGGTGGGGGCTCGCCGACAGGGATCGTCTGGTGGGGCAGTCGCGGCTGGGAGGGCCGGCGTCTTGCCCCTCCTCACCCATGGGACGCGTCGGGATGGGGTCTGCTTCTACCCTGCTTGGGGTCAACCAGGGCACGTCGACCTGGTGGGGGTCATAGCCATGGGGTTGTGGCCGCCAACTTCTTCCTGAGGTGGGCTCGGCAGGGGCGTCGGTGTCCTCTTCGGCCGGACCAGTGCCGGTGGCTCCAGCCAGAGGACAAACTGCTCTGTTCTAGACAGTTGGGGTCGGGTGCCGGGATGTTGGCCGGGACCAGGCTGTCTGGGTTGTCGGCATCCGCTCGTCCGGTCGTGGTTTCGTCACTGGTATGGGACCCAGATCGGCTTTGGCCGGGTGACTGGACAAGGACTGGTGGTGCTCTCGGGCCGTCACACGGTGGATTCATTCTTCCTTGACATGGTGGTCTCATTGCAGTGCCTTGGGGAGGACGGCTCGGCGAAAGCTCTGCAAGGCCTCGGCCGTTGCTTTCAACGATGACGTCTGTGGACGCCATTCTCCTCCTCGAAGGCGTTGCTTTTTGTCCTTCCTCCCCTGGCCATCCGACATCCTCGACGCTGCGGCGTTCTCTGTCCATGGCGTTTTCTCCGGTGGTGCTCATTTGAATTCGGTTCCAAGGTTACCCTAGGGGCTCTCGTCGCCGGCAATTACCCCAAAGTGACCTTGCCCTCTTTTAGACGGCAGTCGGCTTGGTGTGCGAGGTCATTCCAGAACCAGGGGGTTGCTGGGATGAATGTCATATGGGTAGGCTGCCGGAGGTTCTCTTTAGTTAAGTTGCAGAGGGTGTGGTTGTCGAGGCAATGATGCTCCCTCGGGTTGGTTGGTTGGGTGCCGGCGAAAGCTGTGCTTGATCTTGTCAGGACGCCGCCGCCGACATCCGCGGACGCCGATCCCCTCCTTGGAGGCGTCATTTATTGGCCCTTCCTCTGTCAAACTGAGGTTCTCCTGTTCACCTGGCTTGTCGTGTGTATTGTGCCTTGGAGTGGTAGCCTAGTTGGTGAGGCATGTTGAGGAGGTCCGAGGTGACTTGGGTTTAGTGCCAGGAACTAGCTAGCTTCCTTAGTTTTGCTTAGTGTGGCTTTGCCTAGTCCCTGTTTTTGGTTCTTGCTATAGCCATTAGTGCTTTCCTTGTGTAGCTGGTATCCCCAGCAGGGTTGGTGTGCGTTTGTATGTGTCATTTGTAATGGTTGTGGCTTTATTTATAAAGCGGGGCGGAAGACTTTTTCGGAAAGCAGCATTCACTTCTTCCACATGTCTGAAAAACAAGCGAAGGATGTAATTTTAATTTGCGGATACTAATAAGATATACAGTTCAGTCTTCAGTAAGCAGTTGGGATAAAAATATACTCCTCATTGTTTCCTAGGTATATATGAGAACACAGTCAAAGGAAGTATCTCCATATATGATACACATGCATGCCTGTAACAAGGCCTGGTTGTCTGCATCATTAGTTACTCCCCCAACGATTTTCTTTCAGTTTAATTTTCATCAGAGTGACTGAGTTTTGATGTTGGTTCGCCAAACCTAGGCAGAGTTATGAGTCATACTTCACCCGGCCCTAGAAACCAACTATGTCGACACGTAGGCGGAGTTATGACTACTGTTAGTAATTTAATCAATATAACTGTGTGCATCGTGATGATGCAGAGGCCAGGGTCAAGCCCTCTTTTCGAAAATAGGATTTTGCGCAAGGCCTATGTTCTTGGTTGGTAGAAACGGTAGTATAGAAAAAAATACTCCACCAACCAAAAATGTTTTAATTTGCAGTGGATCAATTCCAACAAATCTAATGTGATTTTTTCTGACAGAAGAAATTTACTGGCTTGCAGCGATAACAAATGACATGCCTATAAGAGAGCCACAAACTCAGTGCTTGGTGAGCTACTTGAAGTTGTACAGTCGACTAGAGCACACAAGAACCACTGCACTTGCAAATTTTCTGTCCAGCGTCTGCCCTTCAATGTTTTGTGTATGTGACAGATGAAGATCAGCGTAGATTTGTGAGACATCAGGAGTTCTTAATATGCTGGTGAAACAGAGACGTCTCTTGTGTAGACTATTCTGCGTAGGATCACGAACTGGTCATGTTGAAGCATGTGATGTGAATTTTGTGTGATGACCCTTGTTAGTACCATTTGGCAAGCCCTGCCGTAGTTAGCCCCTATGTACCCTTTTTTTAGGGAAAAGCCCCCATGTACCTTGTCAATGCATCAACACACCTGCTGAGGAGATAGAGCGTTTGATTTGATAACCGACAAGTGTTCATGTATTATTTCTTTGTTTTTGTTTAGAAAACACTACAATTGCAGGTGGCTCAGGTCAGATTCAGCCAAGTGACTTACTGGACGGGGCAAACAAAGTAGAGCCAGATTATACAAATGCAAGAGAAAAAATCGCAGAGAAATGCAAGATTATACATACACCGGTTCTCAGTACTTTGTGGCTGGGACATGTCCATGCCCGGTTCACCAAGTATTTGTTTCTTTAGATCATGAGATAAACACAGCTGGGGCATGTTCATGCTATCGCGGTGACCAGACATAGAATCGCCTTCATTATAGGTTTGCAAGAGCATTTTACAACAATGCAGTATACCACCTACGTTCATTAACAACACGAGACAAATGTAGCTTAAAAGAGAGGCTAATAGTTAGTGCTATCTTCTCAGCCGATAAATAATTACCGCAATATTGTTTGCAAAAAACGGACACCATCCATACAGCTAAAGATGCCACATTGTACAGCACACAGTAACAGCTATTTTAGTTAACAACGGACCATGGTAAAAGAAAAAGAAATTATAATGCCTTGCTATTTTCTGCATCATGACAACTCCAATGGTCCCAAAAAAAAAAGGTAAAGAATGGCTCTGGCAGGCGTTTGATCTATCATCACATAGCGGGCAAGTTAGGGCCCCCGTTATTGTTCTCCACAAACAAAATGCACAATAATTGCACGATCAAACTACCAATATAGAAGGTCAGCAACCATTTCATCAACCAAGGACTCTAGCAACTCTATTGTTATGCCTTTTGCAGCTTCATACGACTTCGTCTTGAAATCAACCCAGCTCCCAAGAGGACCACTCATTTCCATGTACACGAGTTCATCCACCATCCATTCTTCAGCGACCTTCAGACTAGTCATCACTTGGTAGATTTCTTCCGGTGAGAGCTTCTGCAGAACTGCCATCGCCATAAACCATGAGCTACTAAAGGTAAATGGTTAGTCAACTTGCCACTAAAGGTAGCTTTCCCCCACCAATTCTCACACTCCCTAAATGAAAAAGTTTCAGTGGCGACTATTTTCCAAACCAGCTTATTATCTAACCTAAGGGATCGCCTCACTAATGCTGCATCTCGAGAGTTGGACTGTGTATTGTTGTTGTTGCAGGACTTTCAACCCTGAGACAGGCCGGACGAGCGTTCTCTCACACATGGCCTGCCATTCTCGACCAGAAACGCCTACAATACCATCTCCGCCGAAGATTGTTTTGACCAGCACCATAGCTTCATTTGGTCCTCTTCGGTGCCCATAAAGGTCAAGATATTTGCCTGGCTCTTGTTTCGAGACAGGCTAAACACCAAAGCAAATCAGGCGCACAAGACTATTGCTGCATCTGTTGCATGTCCATGATGCCAGGATCCGTGTGAGGATGCTGCTCACCTCTCCTGCTCCTGTTCCTATGCTATTCAAGTCTGGCAGCTCATTGGCCTCGCTCCACCAAACTCTTTGACGAACATCCAACTAGTTGCCTCTCCTGCAGGGCTGAACCCCAACATTTGGCCCTCTGTAGCGCTGACTATCTTGTGGAAAATTTGGGACTCTAGGAATGCCCCTGTCTTCAGGTCTGAATATCTACCCGCTAGAATCACTTTGAGGAATATTGTTGTTGATTTCTCCCTTTGGATTTTTCGTTTTAAAAATTTGGAGCTTAGAGACTATGCTAGGCATTGGCTAAGCTTTCTGTCAGCTTGCATTCCCTCTGTATGACTCCCTGATGCAATCTCTCCCATGTACTTTGCTTGAGTGGTAATATACTTAGGTGGGGAAACTACCCCCCCCCCCTTGACCGTTCAAAATAAATAAATAAACCATCATTGAAATATTATAAGCATTTCATGCTTAGTGCTTCATTCGCGCAATCAAAGAGCAGACTCCGAATCATTCTGAAAGATTTTCCCTCTTCTTCACCCACTGGCAGCCTAAAATTGCCATTTAGTTCTTCAGACAGATGTGGATCCAGGTTCCAGGATATCTGAGCTACCAAATCGCTCAAAATAAGAGCAAGCGTGATCTCTGACAGAAATAGCATTCAATATTTCTCTTAAGAACTTTATCTGTATATGACATGAGCTGCTGCTTTCTGATGGATGTGCTGTTTCGGCTAAAGTAACCGTGATTGAGGAGGCTGTGTCAGAATATTCTGATAAAGCCTCCACTTGTAGGACCCTACCATAGTGTGTCGAACCAGATGTCGCTGCTCCTTCTGTTCAACGAAATAACATTGATTCTGAAAAGGGAGAGAAATATTGAAGGTTTGAGAAATATCTATGGCTAGTGCTATAGCAACAACAAAGCAACTGTATACTCACTCACCATTTGCATTTGTTTGTTGTTCTGCTGTTCAAATAGCCAATATACACAAGGTTACATATACATTCTTCTCTTCATTATTTTCCTTTGTGTTGACGCTTGCTCTCCGCATCTTGTTGTTTCAATATTCTCTTCGTCTCATCCAACTCGAAATTGCTCTGCTTACGACCTAATATATACGATTCACATCCGACGTTGTGATCTCGTGATTCCCATTGATGAATAGATCTGATCCAAGGGTGATCGAGTAGTGTCATAAAAATCGTCCTAAAAAATCACCGTACGCCTAGCAGTGCTCCATCCAACTCTGAAGAACAATCCAAGCATGTAAATCTAACTTGTCAGGCAGCATATTGATAGAAATTGCAGTCTTCACCAGGCCTCGGAGATATAGTACCCTAGGAATAAGGACATCTCCAACGCCGACAATCAAATCGCCCGGATCACGCGATTCAGACGTGTTTTGCCATCCAACGCGGGTCTGTATCGGTCCGCATGTCGATCATGCGTGTTTTCCCCGCAAACCAGAGACAAACTGGGGTGGGGCTTTGCGGGCGTCCAAGCCACTGCCATGTCCGTGTTAGACTAATCTGGCCCACCAAACAACCCACCCGTCTCTCATACGCATGCACGCGTCGTTTCCCATGCCGCATCAATGTTGGCCCAGAGCATGCAGTGGCCGACATTGATGATTTTTTTTCGATGGCGGCAAGGTCAATATCTCACTCGAACCTGTCATACAGCGGCATGGGTGATTTTTTTTTATTTCTTTAGAGACTCTTAATTTTGTTTGGGGCCGCGAAGCGGCGGCGTTGCCCCGGGGTAAGAATAATGTTCTCTCCGCCTTTTCCCCGTTCTATTGGTGTGCTTTACACCGATGAAGGGTATGCGGAGTTGTGTCTTCGATGGGTCTTCCGGGATCCAGTCGGCTTAGGTTTCCGGTGGATCCATCTGGATTCGCCTGGCTTTCTTGGTCTTTGTAGTCTTTGGAGTTTCTATAGGCCCTTACTAATGGGGGTTTTTAGGGTGATAATTTGCTTTACATATTACGGCCACCGGTGTCTCCTAGTCTGCATCGACGACTTTCTGGTCATTGCTTTGACAAGCGTGTGCTTCAAAAAGTTTGCTCCGTCGAGGTGGACGTCCATAGATGGCATAGAGCTATACGGCGTGCCACTGGTGGATGCAAGAGAAAGAAGACTTCGGCAGCCCCAAGTGTTTGAATGTTTTTCTATTTCTCTATTCCTTATACACACCACACCACCACACTTACTCACAGGATTTATAAATAGAAGATATTTTGTCTTGTTTTTGGCATGATTTTTTCTGTGTGTATAAGGAATTGAGAATATGCCAGCAAATGTGTAATTTATCACATATGAAAAAATAACCCATAAATTTGTAACTGTTGTAAATGCTTATTAGGGAATGTCTAGGCATAAAATAACCTTAAATTCAGAACTTACGAGTCATGTTTGTATATTATGGAGTGAGGATTGGTATATTTGTATAGTTTGTTTGTTGACTTTGCTTGGGTGCTATATGCAAACATAACGAATTTTAAATCAAGAAAGAGTAAATTAAATGTTAGCTAAAGGCGACTATTTTTTTCCCGCTGGAAATCTAATGGCGCCTACAACCACGTGGTTATTATTCCCACTTCCCAGCGTCTAGAGTACAAATACTTTTTCTTCGCTGCTAACTGAGGTTGTGATGTGTCTAATCATGTAACTGTTTACATTTGGTTTGGTATCTCTGTCATATATGCAGACAAGTGAAAGTCACCATGCTCTTCGGGAAGATCCTCAATACGCAATGGACGTCCGGAGCTCCCCGTATGTAGGAATGGGGGGATATCTTGATACTTTGTGTCTTGTGTGTCTAGTATTTAGAGCTAGTACCAACAAATAGCCCTTTAGTTATCTGTCCACCGCCGTCGCACATGGATAAGTAATTTGAAAATTATGTCAATATACTTTTCAAATTTTATGGGTTTAATTTTGAGATGGAGCGTATTTTTTGTCCTGTTGCCCTAAACAACTTTGCTCCCTGAAACTTTTCTTGTACAAAAGTTCCCTGAGACTTAATCGTACACGGCTTGACCTCTTATCTGTTCAAGACTTCAAGCCATCAACGTTGATCTATCGTCTTGACACGAAGAGGGTATTGATCTTTGACAACCAGAAACAGGACTCACATAATAAATGAAAATAAATAATAAAAATTAATGTTATTAAGCAGGTAAAATCCAACTGATCAACTTGTGTATATAATTGTCCCAGGGATATATTCATTATCAGAAAGAAGACAAATGTGCTTAGCACTAGTATTACTATAGTACTATGTTTATGTTCATACATATTGATTTTTGTAAAATCAGATTTGCACTGGGTAAGTTTGCCGATGATATCATGGGTAGGAAGAAACAACAGGTTAGACAAATACGCCGTCAACCCATGTGTTCTTGTACTGGATCATATCTGATAGATTGAATGCACTTGCTGCCCACCTAGTGTGCTTAATTTGGCTGGTAAGCTTCCATACAGAAGGCGTTCCTATAAGAGAACCAGAAACTCCGCACTCTCACACCTACTTCAAGTTGCACAAATTAGAGTGAAGCATGCACACGGCACACACCACGGGTGTGATAGATCCGAGCCCTAGGCATGGGAGGCGTCGGGAGATCTTAATATACAGAGCTGCAGTAACTTTGTCTTGCGCAGATTATTCGGTGCAGTCTGACGAGCAAAGGAAGTTAAAGCAGGATATGTGAGTTCTGCAACAAGAAGAAGTTGAGTGCAAGAAAGATCCAACACCCGGTGGATCAGCCATCAGATCCTCTATCGCTGGACGCCGCCCATGCATCTCGTGATGTGTAATCCCGATGCACATTCAGAATTGGTCACTTTCCAGTTAGCTGAATTTGCACCTGTCCATGTCCGGCTCCTTCTCGTTCTTCTGTCAGTTAGTTGCGCCTGCAAGACCGCTTCATGGGATGGGATGAGCTTCAGCGGGATTGGCGGGCGGGGCGGCATAGTGGCTCGCGCATAGGCAGCATCATGGGATGGCACGATCAGTAGGCTGGCTGGCCGTGGGTGTTGCTCTCCATGTAATTCGCAGCTCGTTTCAGACTGCCTAAATAAGAGAAAGTGCAGAAAAGGCTGCAGACAGTTAACAACGCAAAACTTTGACAGACTTCCTCTTCCTCCTCTGATCACTCTTGGGCGGTGTTTGGTTCACGGAAGGTAACACAAACGCAATCGAGTTACACCGTTATTGTAAATGTAATCGAGAAAGTGAGAATTTGTTTGGTTATTACTTTGATGAACTGTAACGTAATCAGCCCTACAATCGGGCCCTCTCTTCATCCCCATCGGCGACATTTGATACCGCTGTTAATGGATTACGGTACAAAGTTCCGAAACAAACACTCCTTGGTTCTCTCTCTGTCTAGCTGATATGGGCACGACGGCGGAGGTGCAGCCCAATTTCAGGACTCCACCAAGTTAGAATAATTTGTATCAGTTAAA
>CBMN010039234.1:282-11178 GCA_000582825.1 Hordeum pubiflorum
GGCGCCGTTGCCGGGGAGCATTGCTTTACTTATAAGTTCACTTGGGAAGTACACTCTTGCTTTTTACTTGCTTTATTGTTCTTGCTATCAATGGTTACTTTCTTTGAAACTAGATCTTATTGGCAAGGTGGGTTCATGGAGGATCAACAAAAATATTATAAGGAATACCGCTTGTCTCAAAAAGGGATACACTTATGGAAACAAATAGATAAATTGAACAACTATGCTAAAGACTTATGCTCTACATATGACATATATTATTGCTTTGATGCATCTTGTTGTTTTATGAGGTATAAACACCTTCCCTTCCAATGTGAGTATAATGATAATGAAACCTTAGCTTCTTATGTTAAGGGAAATTATGACTTTTATGATGTGGAACAAATTGAAGAATTTATTGCTTGGAAGGGTGCCTTCGAACTTGCTTATTTGCTTGAAAATATTGATGATGCTCCTTATAAGTATGAGATTTATGATATACTTAAATATTGCTTTGATAATAACAAGGATGATAATGTTTACATTACTGAATATCTTAAGAGATTCTCTCCAAAGGAAGAGAATAATGCCTTGCAGGAACCTATGGAAGAAGAAATTGCTGAAACTGGAAGCTCTTTGGATGAAAAAGAGGAGGAGAGTGACGAATAAAAGGAGGGAGAATGGATTAGCTACCCATGCCTACCTTCTAATGAGAGTAACTCTTTAACTCATACATTATTTGATTTCCCTCCATGCTTACCAAAGTAGGATGAATGCTATATTGATGATTGTTATGATCCTATGGATTCTTTTGAAATATCCTTTTTTGATGAAACTGATGCTTGCTACACTTATGGCCATGATGCCCCTATGAAAGATGCTTATGAAAATGATTTTGCTACTATTATTTATGATAATTCTTGCTATTTTGATAAATCTTATGATAATCCTCTATTTGTGCCTACTATTGATATTCATGATAATGAGGAGTTTTGTTTAGAAAATTTATATGATAATGCTCTAGATGATGGTCCTCTGTTTTTTTTACCATGAAACTGTGAGGCAACAGCCCCACAACAATTTATTAAAACACCCAAAAAGAAACTTCTTTACAAAAGAGAGGGGGGGGGGCTGAGAAAGGAAGAAACAAAAAACCTACATATACAAGATCTAACCTGTCTCAGGAAATTACAACAACCTGCCTATCCAGGCAAAAAGAGCTTCATTATGCTTAACCTTAATCCTATGCCCAAGCATGGATATATCATGTATAAAATCTCTCTTCCAACCAGCAAAGGAAGGCCTCTTAGCCTAAAAAATCTTCCCATTTCTTTGCTTCCAAATATTCCACCAGGCCAATATTAGGACTTCAGTGAAAAAAGGCTGCTTGAAATCTTTCTTGGCCAATGACACAGCAGTTTGCAGGTCATCACTCTGAGATCAATCCACCCGAAGATAATTCCATATCCTTTGGCTAAAATTACATTGAAAAAACAAATGTAATCTGTCCTCATGATGGTTCCCAGGACAAAGCACACAAGAAAAATCCTCTGTAACTTTCCAATGTCTTCTCTTAAGCAAGTCCTTAGGATTCAATCTGTCATTAAGTAGCAGCCATGCAAAAAAATTTGTTTTCATAACACAAGCAGACGTCCAAATCCAAGTGGAGACTTTCAAAGGGGAGAGGTGGGCATGCAAGTGCTGGTAATATTGAGATGCCGAATAAGAAGAGCCCCAAACGTATATCCAACTATCCACATCAAGAGATAATGGATTAAGAACTTGGAGTTCTTCATGAGCCTGAGTGGACAAAGGAAGATAAAACATGGAAAGCATGTCGTCCAACTCATACACTTCACCTGCAGATAGCTTAGTGTCTAGGACATAGGAGTATAACCTCGGGTATCTCACAGCTAGAGTAGCTTTTGATCCAGCAAAATCCCAGGAATCATTCCAGAACAAGAAGGTGTTCCCCTTACCAGGCAAAACAGAAGCTACCAATCTATACTGGTCCACATATTTCATGATATCTCGCCACCAGAAGGAACCACATAGATTTTCAGCATGGGGCACACACCCAACATAGTGTGAGGGCCAAATGAGATTAACCCAGGGGACATCCACCGAATTATAGAACTTGTCAAGATGCTTGAGAAGAAGAGCTTCATTCTGCTTCGGGAAATTGATAATCCCAACTCCACCAAATTTCTTGGGTTTACACAGCATTTCCCAAGCAGCCAGGGCTTGCCTAGGAGTATCTGAATTCCCTCTCCATAAACATTGCCTCAAAATTATGTCCAGCTGCTTTATAATTCCAGGTGGCAATTGCAAAGAATAGAGAAAATATATTGGCATAGAGGCCAAGGCAGAATTAACCAACTGGAGCCTAGCACCTTGTGAGAGAAAAGAGGAGGTGGAACACAATCTCCTTTCCAACCTAGTGACAATGGGCATTAAGTCCTGAATTTTTGGCCGAGCAGTGCCCAGAGGAAGACCCAAATAGGTGAAAGGAAGGGAACCAACTTGGCATCCAAAGGCTTGAGCTAATTCAGAAGTGACATTATCTGGCACATTCATAGGAATAAGACTAGATTTTTGGTAATTAACCTGAAGGCCAGTAGACAAAGTGAACTTCTGCAAAAGGTCCTTCATGGCCAACACTTGATCGACATCAGCAGGCATGATCAAAAGAGTGTCGTCAGCATATTGGATTATGGGGAAATCCACATCATTGGTTATAATTGGCAGGGAAATATGACCAGCTTGCAATAAATCATTCACCACAACCTGAAGTAGCTTAGATCCCAACACATACAGCAAAGGGGATAGGGGGTCGCCCTGCCTGACCCCCCTTTTGCAGCAAAACTGCTTTCCTGGGACTCCATTGAGCAAAATCTGAGAAGTGCCAGTAGACAATATGTTTCTGACCCAATTTAACCACTTCCCATTGAAGCCCATGCTTCTCATTACTGCCAAAATAGCCTCATGCTCTATAGTATCAAAAGCCTTAGCAAAATCCAATTTAAGAATAATAATAGGTTTTTTAGAAGCATGACAGAGGTATAAATACTCAAATGCCCAGGCCACACAATCCTGAATTGATCTAGACTTGAGGAAGCCATACTGATTCTTATGCAAGCACTTTAGGATATGAGATTGAAGCCTATTGGCAGCCAGCTTAGTGATAAATTTCAAGCAAACATTTGTAAGGGATATTGGCCTGAAATCATTCACATTCTCTGGGCAAGACACCTTAGGGACCAGGGTAATAAAAGATCCATTAATATTTTGCAGACTTAACTTCTCCTCATGAAAATCCTTTGCCAATCTGTAAAAATCATCTTTAATAATAGACCAACATCTTTTCAAGAATAAACCAGTAAAACCATCTGGCCCTGGGGCTTTGTGAGCAGGCATTTCTTTAATAACCAGATCCATTTCCTCATTTGAGAAAGGAGAAGTCAACTCCTCAAGCCCATGAATTTTGTGGAATAACCTCTGCAAATCAAACTGCATTGAGATGCCCTCTGACTTTCCCATTCTATTTCTGTAACAAGACCAAAGCAGCCCTGCCATTTCCTCATGGTATGAGACCACTCTACCATCAGAATCTTTAAGCATAGATATAGAATTCCTCCTATATCTAGTTGTTGCCATTGCATGAAAAAATCTTGTATTATCCTCTGCCATTGTAATCCATCTTATGGTGCATCTCTTCCTCCAGTACTTACACTCTATTAAGAGCAAACTCTCAAGATGCAATTTAACAATAGCCCTGAAGTTAAACTATGTAATAAACAGAGGCCTAGCTTCCTCAAGCTCATCAAGAATTAGAATCACTTTATTACAATTTTGAATCAGAATTTTGAGCTTGGATAGGCTCAGGTGCCACCTCTTGAGATCCTGTCTCAAAGTCTTTAATTTATCTGCCATGATTGCAGCACTGGAAATCTTTACTGACCCCTTATCCCAAGCTGATTTTACCACCTCAAGAAAACCTGGCTGGTCCACCCAGAAGCTTTCAAATCTAAACAAATTTACTTTGGGAATATTTGTGCTTATATTGACCACACAAGGCACATGATCAGAGGAAGATTTTGCTAAAGGGAGAACAACAGTATTGGGATAAACTGAGATCCAGTCAGCAGAAGTGAAAAACCAATCTAATTGCTCAAGCAATGGTTGTTTTTGCATATTGGATCATGTGAAAGCCCTCCCTTTTAGAGGCAATTCCATTAGGCCTAAATGGCCAATAACTTCATTGAAAAGAAACATCTCATTCAAGTCACCACCAGGTCTATTTCTGTTTTCTTCAGATTTAATGAAATTGAAATCACCTAAAAGGAGCCAGTTACTCATTGCAGGAATTTGCAAATTATAAAGCCAATTAATGAAATTTTCCCTAGGAATACCACTGTAGGGGCCATACACAGACACCATTGTCCAAGATTCACCATTATGCACAGAGACAAATTCCACAATAATTCCAAAGGTGTTTATCTGAATCACTCTCCCAGAAAAAATGGCCGAATTCCACATTACTAAAATGCCTCCAGATGCCCCCACTGAAGGGCTATAAGCAAAGTTATCAAAACGTTTAGGGCTGAATTTCCTAAGGAATCTCTGATCAATAAACTCACATTTATTTTCTTACACACAGATTATTGAGCATTGACTTTCTTCAATTTTAGAACGAAGAGCAAGCTGCCTAATTTCCCCATTAAGACCTCTGACATTCCAACAAAGCACTTTCCAGTTCCCTGCTTGTAAACACATTGATAACCATATGAAGAGTAAACAAAAGAAAGCCACCAGCATAACTAGTGTGCAATATTACAGTCCCAAATAACATAACGGTCTTGAACATGAAAAGGAGCAAAATAACCATAAGAAGGGCCCATGAAATAGGGAAACAAAAATAATTTGCTTCCCCCAGTAGCTTGCAATCTTCAGTTGTCACCATTGGGACACTGCTCTGGATACTTCTTTGCAGGAGATGCCCTAAGCACCTCCTCTGAGATATTATCCTTGGCAATCCCAAGGGCAACACCAACCTGCTGCAAGGTGCTAAGAGGAGTTTCTGGAATAAGCTCTTCTGCCTGCTCCTTTTCTTTGGGCTTGCCTGCATGCTTCTTGGATTGCTTCTTGCATCTCTTTCTCGGCCTGGAAACTGAGTCCATTACAGGTGCAGGCCTGTACCCATTGCTCTTAGCTGCACTACGAGTGCATCGCCTGAGGCCAGTGTCTACAGTAGGTGCGGCACACTTCCTCTTGCTTCCGCTCCTGGTGAGAGGAGGGGAAGAAAAGACAGGAGGAACCTCTGCAGGACCATCTGAAATATCAAAACAGAGAGCACGGGCAACATGCCTTCTCTTAGGAGAAAAGGGAAACGTGTAGTCCCTATTAACCAATTTTTCCACGGGAGTATGTTTCCAGGTCAGAGCAGAGAAACTCTTCTCAAAAGCAACAGACCAGGACCTTTTGTAGATAGATGTGACAGAAAAATGTACCATAGTAATGCACTTAGGGATTTCACTAGCAAATAGAGTCGGCAGCAGCTTGCAGAAATTTCTTTCCCAAATCATGACAGGTGGCAGGACAGGTCCAAATACTGTTCTAATAAAACCCACATTTAACACCACATTGTTCTGCTGCATCGGCACCATTGCCAAATTCACTTGTTGCTCCACTTCCATATCATTGATATTGTTGTCTGAATCATCTGAGCTGCCAGAGGGGTTAAACACAATGGATCCTTGAACCACTTCTTCCTCAGGTTCCTCTGCAGCATGTTGCACTGCATCTTCCTGTTGCTGCAGCTGCACTGGCTCCTCATGCTGCACAGCATTCCAACCAATCTCTGGATATGGGGGCATCACAAACATGTTTGGATCCATGAACAAATTCCTAGGCAAGGGGTGGGGGTTACCATTGAAAGGCATTGGATCTTCATCTCCTGGTAGTACATCAGCAAAATCTGCACTTAATATGTAGCAAGGAGCAGTCCAGGATTCCTTCACAGCCCCTAAATTACTGAATTTGCCAAACACCACATCACGAGGAACTTGAGCAGGGGAATTGAAAGCAGCATAAACCAAGGTCCTATCCTTCACAGCATCATCAGAGTGCCAGCTGAGAAATTGCCCAAAAGCAGCAACAGCCGAAGCAAGATCACAATCGTTTCTGAAATCTAGAGGCACTCTCAGCAACACAAGCCATCCCCTGCGGAAACCTTGCAGTGCTCTATGAATCTACTCCCTATTGTCATGATTGACAAAACGCACAAAAATATTGTTCTACAGGTGGTACGGGCCGTGCTGAACAGGCGCAGACAGAGCAGCTGGACTGCGGAATTCATACATACCAATTCCAAAGATACATGGACTCACTGATTCCACTGCGCCCTCTCTAGATGGTCGATAATGAACAAACGAACCTGCTCTCTCCAGTGCGCTTCATGCTGAGGTGGTTGCGGAGGGAGCAGCGAGGCCACACAGAACGCCCCATGGCGCTGAGGCGGATGCCCCGAATGATTGTAGAAAGTGCGCGGGAGCCTAGTATCTCCGCCGTCGATGATTTGGTGGCCCAGCGGGACGAACCGAGCCGGATCAAGCTCGGAAGTGGCCATCGCACAACCACGGCAGAGCCTCTCCGACGGCAATGGTGGTGGGGGTGGGGTTTCTGGTGGAGCAGACGGAGGAGTCGAGATTGGGGCTTTTGGAGATGACTAGTAAATTTGCACGTGCAACGCACGTCTCAACCAATGCTAATTTCAACAAATAGTCCTACTATGAATGACACCCATGTAATTAAACCATGACAAACAGGCATTCGAAGATACAAAGAAATACACTTAAAAGAGCTTGAAGATGAACATAACCACCATAAATGGTTCGCTATCATCATTTATGTTGAGCAATATTCAAAGAACATAACGACACATGAATTTCTGTCTGCACAGCTCCTCTCTGAATTGGACTTTCGTGTTTGTACTCCGATCGTCATAACTACTGTACGCTGATGATCTGAAATAGAAGCTAAGCAAGAGACATTAGGAAGTACATATGTACCAGCACCCTCGGTTTATAAAATAACATAAAGAAGAAAAAGATCTTTCTCAGAACATGCTTGGCTACAGAAAAACCAACTAAAGTAGCCTACAGAAAGAGCTAAAACCAAAGAAGTTCTGCACATAATAAAGATATGAAAAAGAAAGAAGCAAGAAAACCAGGGCTATCCCTCGCACCAAGCAGCCCTGAAGGCCTTAACCTTGTCCCTAATCAGGGAAAAACCCACATTAGACGATCCACAACATTTGCTTCAAAAGTTCTCCTGTTGCGTTCTTTCCACTGATTCCAAATTGTGTCTAGGGCCCAATCCAGTGGCCTCCTTTTATTAACAACCGGCGCCATTGCAAATAACTTGGCCCACCACAACATGACTGAGTTGTCAATTAAACCTGCAGCCACAATGGAAAGATCTCACTCGCAAAAGCACAATCACAAACAAATGAGCCGCAGATTCAGGCATCAGGTTTCACATCTTGCACATCGGCGAGTGGAGACTTGCCCGGATCGCAAGGTGGTCAGCAGTCCAGATATTGTTCTGCACTTTGTACTTCCAGACTCTCTCAAGGTCCAGCTTCGGAATTCTCCCAATGAGCTGAACTCCATATGCAGAAACACTCGAATATATCAGCAAAAGTAATCCAATCAATCTTATCTTCATCAGTCAACACTTGGAAGGACTGTACAAATATTGATAGAACTTTATGTCAAAGTGCTGCAACGTACAACTTATTTTCTGTATTTAAAATCATGCTTATATGAAAAATATCAAAATGGGAGCTGAGCCCCATTTCTGAACTTCTAATCCTCTACGTACATACCATTGGTTGTAAATGAAATATATAGCAAATTTCCTACATGCACAGTCAAAGGAATATAATTCTGTGAAAAAAAAAATTGCGAGTATACCAATCCATCATCTCTGTACCTGAAGTACATATTCAGTCAGACGGCAAGTGAACATAACTATATTAAACTGTTCATATGTCAAGTTTTGACAACGTGTAAAGGAATGAAATTTCATCAGCAAAACAAAGGATCACAACACCTCACTGTGCGGAAGCCGGTTGAGGATTTCGATCACAACATCACGCAGCTTGTGCTCAACGTTTTCGGTGGCCTGTGGCGAGGTGTAGGTGCTCAGAATGGCTGAGAAGGCCCTGAAGTAGCAACGAAGGAAGTTGAGTTAGTTTGGAGTATGTGTCATCTCCAGACTGTCCCGAACTTCCATTGCAAGCTACAGCCGGACTTGCAGAGCTGTAAAAAAAATAGTCGAACGGATGATCAGACGTAGGACCATTGAGCCAAGAGAAGCACCGATTACAGAGAAAGTATTATGGCTTTCAAAAATTGCAACTTGGGATTGAACAAGTGTCCTTTATGATGAAATTCGACAGTAAACTGGGGAGCAGGCTGATCCAAAAATTCTAGGATGGACGAACAGATTCTAGGATAATAAGAAGACATGGAAAAGCTGAATATTATTCAAGGCCCGCCACATGAGGCAGATATCTGACACTACAAAATATACATTGTGGGGCAACACATCTCTGCTTATATTCTGCTGGTAATCTGCATTCTGCAATCAATCGGAGCAACAACGGGGCACATATTCTGGAAAATAGCGAGCCAGAGATGGGATGGAGGCAAAGATACCTGCTCGGTATGGACAAACCGGTGAAGCCCCTCCCCTGGAAACACCGCCGGACGCAGGATTCTCGTTGCCGCCGCACGGAGAGACGCGCCATCGTCGCTGGCTGGAAAGAACAAAGGTGGGGTAATGAACCAGTCACGGCCGTACAATCGTACACTCGCTCGAGAAATCACGTTGGCTTCGACGCATCGAGCTACAGGTACCTACCTTGCGGATCAGATGTGGTAGGGTTCCTGGCTCGCTTGCCCGCCTGCCGGCCGCCGCCGAGGAGAAGAATGGGGTGCGATCCTGGTGCGGGGTCGGCGGTGGACGGATGCGGCATGGCTCTTGCCGACTCGATGGCCTGTTGCTTCGCCTTTCCATGCGCGACGTCCCAGTAGAAATCACCGGCGTCATGGGCGGCGTGGCCACCAGATCAAAGGCTGGGTGGAGTATGGAGGTGCGGCGGCAGTGCTTGGCTGAGGGGATCGTGGTCCGATCTATCGCAAGGGGCAGGACAGAGGGCAGACGTGCGCGTGGATTGAGATGGCAGAACATTGAATCAGAGTCGTCGGATTGAATGGCAGACCACGGAAGCAATATGTGCTGTTAGATTTCGCTAAACGAAATTGATCGTACGGTGCTGATTGTTCTGTGTACACTAATCTGGGTGGTTTTAGAATAATTTAAGTTTGCTTTTTTAATAGTAGTACTAGCAAAAATGCCCGTGCGTTGCAACGGAGTAGAAGAAATCACATGTCGTTAGCCCAATAAGTATGACTCATGACCCATAGATCCATGTCCTATATTTTGACACGGCGCCCCACCTGTGTTGCCGCTTATCTTTCTTCTGACACTTGCCGATAGTGGTCGTGGTGTCCACCCAATCACAATACGTCTCGACATGGTCAATCCGAAGCTCGGCCACCACATGCCCCGCTCACCCCGTTCCTCCATGTTTGACATCTCGGAATCAGTGAGCTGAACTCATAGGCACACAAGTCTTAGAAAGTTATTAGAGGGATGCACTGCATCTACCACGTGCCAACATAGAGCAACAACCAAAAGCTCGTCACATGATGAAAATATTATGTGAACAAACCATGCATATTATTTTCCCTTTCTATAGAAACTCACAGTGCACTTGTCATAGTAAAAGCAAAAAGGGAAATACATGAAACCAACGGCTAGCAAATAAAATACTTACATGGTTTCAATGAAAAATCATCATATATAGAATCAAAGAAAGTTGAACTATCATATAAAGTAAATGAGCCCGTGCGTTGCAACGGGCATACATATCTATGGTCCAATACCAATTTTGTGTAACATATATCTTGAAGATGCATATTCTATGGTTCAATACCAATTTTATGTATCAGATGTTTTTATTAGGTCTCTTATGTACATCAGGCATCATTGTCGACCTTTTTTACTGTTGAGTTACTCCTTCCTCCACCCCACATCTCTGTCTCTCTGAGTTGTGCGTCATCTACAATATAGCTTTATGAGATAGCTTGAGCCACTACTTTCAAAAGAAAATGTGAGAACCTCTTTGATGGGAACTCATTTACAACAATGCACTGACCCTTTAGAAATGCAAAAATTTCCTCCTACCTGGTGTAGAGTATGCAAAGTTCACACATGAAAAAAATGGGTTTCTGCATAAAAACATCAAATATATAACCGAAACATTCACGTAATCACGTGCACAAAATAACCATACAATAGAGAGGGGTTGATCGACTGTCTCTTCAACTAATAATTAACGGAAATTAGATGGCAGAGAGATACATTCCCAAATTATGATTTTAGGCATGGAATTATATTATTGTTCATCAGATAAAAGAACACGTTACATGATAATGAAAAATCACAATAAATTGATTCATATTCAGCTGCAAACTTGTGTGTCTATACAACATAGCTCAAGAAAAGTTGGAAGAGCTCAATGTGACTAAACATGCTAGACATGGATTGGCCTGGTGACTGAAGGAGCAATCTCCACTGATCCGAATAGAACACCAACAAATGTCCCCATGTACTGCCAGTATTGGTGCGATAGCAGAGACCTCAAAGTGCTTCTTGTTTCCTTCCTTGAAATTACCACCACTACGGGAGAGCTGTAATGTGCCGACGGCCAAATTCTGTGCCGACGGCCAAATGTCGTTGCCGTCGGCACATGGACCGCTGACCGCTCGGCAGGAATTTAGCCGT